>CAWUFW010002465.1:0-130633 GCA_963921515.1 Calotriton arnoldi | reverse complement strand
TGAAAACGTACACTCGCAATAAGTTTTCCTGAAGTGTAGTTTATTAAGAAACAGAGAAGTTGATAATGAAGAACCCACGATGGTAGCGGACACCGGTAGTAAAGCTGCTGTCCAGTTGACAGGTCCAGTTCAATGTCCACTCGCCAGCAGCAACACCAGGGTTAGCGAATTAGAACAACATTAACATTCCAATACGAAAACATATAATATTAAATGGATACAACAAGTGCCCTCCATAGGGGCATGGGAAAGAAAATCTGCCACAATATTTTGTGTACCCGGAAAATACTGTACCCTATAGTGGCACCCTTCCAGACCCAAGTTCCATCTGGAAATCATAGGAGTAGCTTTGGTGGAACCTTTGGTGGTGAAGGCATTCATTAAGGGCTTGTGGTCTGTTTTAATAGTGAACAGTATGCCCCAAAGAAAAAATATTAAATGTCTGACTGCCCAAAAACATGCGAGGGCCTCCTTCTCTACCACCGAATAGTGTCTCTCCACCACCTTTAAGGCTCTAGACAGAAAGGCAACCACTTCCTCCTTCCCATCCACCCACTGCGTAAGGCTAGCTCCTAAACCCTTATTACTAGTATGTTTGGTTAAGACTGTGGGTTTCCTAGGGTTAAACTTGCCCAGAGAAGGAGCTTTGGATAAGCTAGATTTGACCGATCTGAAAGCAGACTTCGCTCCATATGAATGGAACCTTCATCCTTAGTAGATTCCTTAGGGGCTCCACAATACTAGCATAATTTTTGTACAAATTTGGCGTAGTACTCCAAGAATCCGAGGAAGGATTTGAGTTCTTCGGTGATGGTGGGAGCTGCAGTCTTTTCACTGGCTTCCACGAGGTTCAGTTTGGGTTTGATCCCATCGCGGGAAATGGTGTGTCCTAGATATTCTACAGAACCCACCCCTATTTGGCATTTATCTCTCTTTGAAAGTGAGCCTCAACTTCTTCAATCTGGTTGATACTTCCCTAGGCATAGTTGTTGTATATACATTCTTATTTAGAGTACTATGATGTAGTAGGGTTCTACCATGTGTTCTAATGTTCTTGTGCAAGGTTCCAGTCAGTACTGTTACCGCTGCTGGACCGTGCACACCTGTTTCCTGTTGTGTGAATAAAAGAAGATTATTCCTCCCTTTTGCTGTGGATTTGATTATTACACTACAATAGTGTTGTGCTCCTCTATGTTTTTGCTATGGATCAAGATGTCGTCCTGAAAACACAAGGTGCCCGGTACATCCATCAAAACATGCTGAATGATTCTCTGGAATGCAGCCGCTGCACAGGCAAGACCCAAAGGCGATCTTACCCTTTCTGTTTTATGCATATGTTCTAGGTTGTATCTAATTCATATTTACTTGCTAATCCATTGTGCTTTGCACGCGTGGGTTCGTATCCCATCCTCGTCTGCAGTGTTAAAATGAAGAAGAAGATGCAGGAAGTACAAGGTATGCTCTTTATTATGCGTCCTACGCCATCATAGGTTCCAGTCAGCTGGAGTCAGCTGTGGAATCCTGGATGACGGGACAATTACGAACATTCCAACAGGGATCGGACAGGGGGGGGAAAAGGAATAAACCATCTAAGATTAATTACAACAATGTACCCGAACAGATTTTTGTATAACGGCCTTGAGATCTTATTAAGACCCTGTGTGCGCATGGCTTAGGTTCTGTGCCAACGGCATTGTCTTCTAGTTCATTAAATTGCTCATCTCTCTCTCTCTCTCAAAGTAAAGAGAGAGAGATGAGGGTGGGGGTGGGGGTGGGGGTGATTCCCTGACCAAGAAACAGCAACTATTACATTTGCTTACTGCAGGTTACAGCGCCCTCAAGCACACGTCATCAGGTGCTCAATTCCTCATGTTTCTAATACTGTTTTGTAAAGCTGTTAAAATCATTGAACACTAATTTGCTCACTACCCCCGCCTTATACTCAAATAATTTACATGAAAGAGAACTGAAAGACATCAAATACAGAACACCCCTTGTTCTGATGACAAGATAATCGCTCTCATATGATCAGCATTGTATCCCAGTCAGTAACTCGACTCCCTTGCAGGAGGTACCAATACTGGGGGTACATGATGCCTTTGAACCCAAAAGTGCATGACCCTGAAGGTACGGCGTGTACTGGACTCTCCCGCTGGGCTGTATTATACAGACGCAACTTTTCACCAGTGGCCTAAAAAAAAAGAACCTGTCATAAATCTGAGAGATGTGGGACCTTGAAGGATCCTTGTCATCTGGTGTGAACTGGGAATAAAAACAGGGATAGGATAAAATGTTTATACCAGCCCGGCCACATTGCATACTGTACTACGTGAACGAGCACCACAAACAAGGGTAAGTCTCGCTAGTGGTTTGGGGAATCCACCAAAACAAATTTTAGGAAAATACTGAACCAAATGGTGCACATAATAGCAGCATTTATCAAAAATATTGGCTTAATGCTTTCAGGGCTGCATCATGGCTGCTCATTATGCTCTAAAAGCAGACTCATTGTTTGCAACCAACACCAAAGTGTCCAATTATCCAGTCTGGCCCTGTTAACCCCCTGGTACAGACAGGACTCGAACACAGAAACCTGGTTACCTAAGGCAGCCCGAACTCCACGCACACAGCGCTCTTTTGACTTCAACATATATAGTTGTGTTGCAGAATTATTACTGCTCCACCCAGGCATGCACCTGCTCACTGTAGAAGGACTTTGGGTGTGTGCTCCTGAGCTGCTAAAAACCCACATCCAGCCTAGGCGGTCGTCCTCCCTTGGGTAGGAAGCAGAGAGGAAGTGTGGTTATTTTGGCATGAAGCCCAGGCCTGCAGCCCTGTCAGCCTCAGTGGAACCATGCAGCTGTGTTTCTCTGGGCCCAGAGCTTCTACCTGAAGCCAGCACCGAGGCGGTGTCACCTCTTCCGAACCCAGCCGAAAAAACATTAATAAAACTTACCTGTAGCTGGCCACGTCACGCTCTTCTGCTCCTCTCCTCACAGGCACAGGCTCCCAGACTCCACTGCGGTCAATCCTGACGCTGATCTCATGACATGTTTGGACTGAGCGCTCTGAGTTTGCGCTCCCTGTGAGACTTGGAGCCTGTGCCTGCTGTCTCCAACCCGGCAAAAGGTTGGAGACAGCTTCAGTGCGCATGACGGTTTGGCCGGCCTGAGACGGCCAGCCAAACCATCATGCGTACTAACAACAGTGCCCACCACTCCTCCTGCAGCCTGTCACCCCCCATGGCCCCGCCCCCAAAGACACAGCAGGAAAGGAAAAATAAAACATATTTATTATTGTTTTATTTTTCCTTTCCTTCCGTTTTGAGGCAGTTGGCGGGGGGGGGGGTTGATGCTCCTCCACTATAGCGGAGGAGCCGCCACTGAAAACAGGATCACTACTTCAGAACCTACCACTATGGCAGTGTCCCCATGCCAGAACCTGCAGCTAAAGCAGTGTCACGACTTGAGAACCAACTTCTAAAGCTGTGTTACCCCTTCAGAACTCAGGCCTGATAAAAGTCTCTCCTAAACAAGGCATGAGCCAACACTAAAGCAGTGTCTCCACACCTGACCTGACCAGTAAAACAGGATCACCACTTCAGAACCTACCACTAAAGCAGTGTCACCACTTCAGAATCTACCAGTAATGCATTGTCACCACCCCTGAACGCACAACTAATGCAGTGGCATTACTCCCAGCTCCCCACTAAAGCAGAACCCATAAGGTAGTATCACCACTCCCATCCCCACCACTAACGCAGTGTCATTAATCTCGAACCCACAGATAAAGTACTGTCGCTACCGCACACTAACCCACCAGTAAAGCAGAACCCGCCAACAATGCAGTGCCACCACTCTGGAACCCACTAATAATGCAGTGTGACCTCTCCCAACCCCGCCACTAAAGCAGTGCCACCAATCTCGAACCCACAACTAAAGTAAATTCACAACTCATGAACCCACCTCTAACGCTGAACCCACCAAAAGAAAAGTGTCACCACTCTTGAACTCACAATGCAGTGAACCATAGCTAATGCAGTCACCGCTGTGATTATTTGGTCTGCGCATGCTCGGAAGGAATATGGGCCTGTTGCGTTATCATGTTCATGAACTCCTCACGCACGCTCAGTCCACGGACCTCTCATCTATCAGAAGACCGATCCCCACTGTGTTTGGCATCCAGGCCATGGAGAGCGCCAGAGCCCCACCATCACAGCCAGAGTTTCGGCTGTTATGGCTCATGGCCCTTTAGTCACGCCCCTTTTCGATGGCCTGAGTCCTGGACCACTATCTTCACAATCATATACCCACAGGCATTAGACACATCAACCAGTTTGGGTTCAGGGGGTCACTTGGACTCCAGGTCATGTACTGCAGTACACACATGCTTCCTCCAAAATATCCAGGTCTTGATATTGTGCTGGTTTCATGCCAGAATTCCCTTTAGCAAGGGCCACCTGGTTGTATTTTGTTTTAGAGGGATTTTTTTAATATGAAAGAATTTTAATACACTTGAAGTAAGTGTTACAAGATGAGGCAAAGTTAGAACATGAATCGTTTTATTCGAACATTTTTGTCAGAGCACATCCAAACTAATAAAATGGTGGCGGTACCAACCATCATATAACTCCCCATCTCAACATTCTATGGAACGCACCATTTACAAAGGCGGGGGAACAAAAGGTAAAGGGAAATGTACTAAGACAGCATGTACTAATACATACATAACAATGAATAAGCATACAATGATTATTTGGCATTTACTGTACTAGATGTAACACAGCCTTCCCCTTACAGAAGAATTATTCTTGAAGAACTTTCCAGAACGGGTTTCTTGACCTTGTAGACATTTTAACTGTCTGCTATGGAGCCTTCTTCAACATTGGAATGTGCATGGCCAAATTCTAGTTCACTCATACTTTCATAACTTGGTTGAGCTCGAGTACTTAGGTTGCCGCCAACATCAGATACATTGTCCTAGCTGGAACTGGGTACCACCTCTGGATCATGCTATACATATCTAACATCAACATTTCCCACCTCCTCACCCATACCAGAATACATAAGCCCTTTAGGACACTTAGCAACCCTCTTTATACTCCAGCATCTGCTATCCTGTGTGATGACACTCCTTTATTCATTTTTACAATTTTCAATGGTTTGAATTACTTAGACATGCTTTTTTCCACTCTCACAGGTAATCTAATGCGCACTATGCCTCCTAATCAAAGATCATGACATTTGATCGTCTGTGAATAATCGTACCTCTGTTTAGCTATACATTGCTTTCTCTCCACCCTCCAATTCTGAAGTTCACCGCTACATTTGCCTTGTGGGTATCTCTTGAGTACCCACCATGGACACACATCGGAGGAAGGAGTTCTTCCCTTTAACAGCTTGAAAGGACTGACCCCCACCCCCCGGTGGAATGAGGACTTATACAGTATGCCAACACCCTTTCTTTGATCAGATTGGAAACAAACATTCCATTCTGCAAGGCCATGTGGATGATGTCCTTGAGGTAACGATTAAACCGTTCCACAAGACCATTGGTTTGTGGGTCATACACTGCGTTAAGATATGCTTTATATTATGTGAGTTTCGAAATTCAATCATGTTGTTGGATGTAAATTGAATACTATTGTCCATGACAATATTTTCAGGAAACCCTTCTCTCCTAAAAATCTCCCTGATGAAATTCAAAACTTCCTTAGTGGACACTTTTGCAACAAATGTTACTTCAGGCCATTTAGAGAAACAATTAAGCATCACAGTACCATATTGCATGTGGGCAGGTAAACCTTTAAACAAGTCCAGCACATCAAAAGCTAACTTCTGCCATGGAGCATGGGACCATTCGACCTGATGCATAGGGGGTGTAATACATTTAAGGGTCTTATCACACTCCACACACTTTTCACAGTTTCGCACATAACGATCTGCCTCACGATCCATACCTGGCCACCAAAATTGTACCTTTAAAGAATTCTTCAAAGCTGACATGCCCATGTGCCCTTGGTGACAAGCTTTCAAAATGACCCCATGACTGCTTATTGTGGCACATATTTGTCATTCCTGATTACAATACCATTAGATACACTCAGTTCATCTACCACTGGAGCAAAAGAGTGCACCTCACCATGTAGCTGTCTGATCAGTGGCCAGCCTACTTCTGTATATTCTTTCACTTTACCCACTATCTCATCACCAGCATTCTCCCTGAACGCTTCTTCTGTCAAAGGCACATTTTGCAATGCACATATCTCGCACACATTTGCTACTATATCCATATCACCTTTGTCTTCTTTATCCTCAATCTAATCTGAATAAGCAGACCTGAACAGAAAATCTGCACATCTGTTGATTTTCCCAGGAATATGCAAAACATCGAAGCAACATTCCTGTAATTTTGAGCACAACCTGGCAATGTGAACTGTAGAATCTAACCAACTCCCAGGTGACAAAATATGAACCAGAGGTTTATGGTCAGTGTGCAAATTGAATTTGCTAAGCCATATCAAATGACAGAAGTAGTTCACCAGCTAGACACAGGCTAACAGTTCTTTTTCAAGTACAGCATTCGTCTTTCAGTAGGATTAAGAATTCTGGAGGCATAACCTACTACCCACCTGTCATGACCATGTTGTTGTGACAGCATAGCTCCTAAACCGTATGCACTGGCATCAACTGTGATGATGACTTCTTGTCAATCGTGAATGGTCTCAATGTGGGAGCATTTGCTATGCTTTTCTTTATCAACTTAAATACCTCTTCCTGTCAATCTCCCCATTTATATTTCTGGTATTTGCGTAGAAGAAGTCTAAGGGGTTCCATTACAGTGGCAAAGCTTTTGATAAAACGTGAATAATACTTGCACAGGCCACAAAACAACAATAATTGATCCTTGTTGCCAGATCGTGGAGCTATGTTAATTACATTGATCAGATACTCTTTGGGAAGCAAGCCACATGCTGTTAACTTGTGACAAAGATACATACCTTGCTCCTGGAATAGTTTATTCTTATTTGGAGAAAGAGTTAAACCCTTGGCTTCCAACCTGGAGCATACTTTAGGCATTTCCTCATAAAATTGTTGAGTATCTTCGGAAAAGACAAGTATGTCATCCTGGAAACATTTTAGATTTTCCTCCATGTCATAAAAAATGTAATACATTGCTCTCTGGAAGACGGAGGTGCTAATCCAAATGGCATTCGTACATTTTGAAAAAGACCAAATGAAGTAATGAAAGTGGTTAATGGGCTCGAATCTGCAGTCAATTCAACCTGGTGGCATTAATCCGATGTCAAAAATACTGCAGCTCTATCGAGAGTAGAAATGAGTCCATTCACTTTTGGTAGTGGATGTCCATTACTAATAATGTTTGCATTGAGTGCTCTGATGTTGACACACAAGTGAAGGTCGCCTTTGTTTTTCTTTGTCAAAACAATGGGAGACACTCACTCTGATGATTTGGCTTCTTCAATGATGTCCGTGAAAGGAGCTCCAGTAATAGTTTTTGCAAATATTTTCTTACACTTAAGGTTACTCATTTTATCCTCTGCTTGACTGGGAAATATCCATTTTTTAATCTGATACGATGTACAGATACAATAGGTTCCCTAAGGCTTCCCTGAAGGTCTTGAAAATTTACGTATCAACTTGTTACTCAACTCATCTTCCTGTATCACTAAAACCGGAACTGGAGAATTAGGATTCAACACAATTTTAAAAGTCTTTGTTCCTTCCACCCTAGAACGCACACACCTCTCGTGGTCATATACATTTTGATGTACGCATTTCTTACTTTGAACTCAGCATTGGTACAAAAATAGCCAATATAGTTAATTGATCTTCCATCAAAGGCTACAGTCTAAACAACGTTAGCATCCTCTGAGAACGATTTGACATCTCTGACTATGAGAATAATTTCTTGACTAGGTTTCACTTCACATTCTGTTCCAGATCATTATGATGTGCTTCATTAGAAATTTAATATCATAAGCACCCACAACCATTGCACTCCTTGCCCTGAGCAGGACAATTCCTGAAGGAAACCAGATGTGTGGAGCTACTGCGTCAGAAACAAATTAGCTTTCCTCATCATTGTACATACTTGACTGTTCTTGTTCAAAGATTTTTCATCAATGAATTCTTGCACCCATGAAATAGACTGTTCAATGGCCTTGGCTGATTTGACCACTTCCTCCAGTGTTAGATTGCTAATAGCTCACAATTTCTCCTGAATTCATTTACTGATAGTGTTGACCATTATTTGATCACAAATCATTTTATCAGTTGACTCCCATAATCCTCTCAGTGCTGTGAGAAGCTCATCAAAAGACTTCCCTTCTTTTTGCTTTATAATGCTCCAGAATAATACTTACGGTGAGCTTGAACCTTCTTTCCAGCCTCAATAATGCTGCCCAAAAATAATCATACTCCTCTTCATCAGGAGCCTCAGTTTTTGGTAATGTGTGGAAAATATCCTGAGCTTCGAATCCCAGGCAAAATAATAAAATCCCTTTTTTCTGCTCAAAAGTTATTTTGTGGGCATTAGTTAGCAGTATATACATTTGGAACTCCTCCGTCCATCTCTTCCAAGGTATTGGGGGATTCTCTTTATTTTGCAGGAACTTCTGTGGAGGATCAAACTGCATGCTGACTGACTGCTTGATTCAAGAAAGATGCCCGTACACAAGCTAGAAGAATGACCAACAGGGTGATTACAAAGAACGGCACAAGTGGTAGAACAAAATTACGTTCTTGAGTATAAAGAATTTAGGGGCATATTAGCAAGACTGGCGATAAAATTATCGCCGTTTTAGCGGCAGGAAACTGCCGCTAAAACGGCGATAATTAGCTTGCTAATATGCGTTATAGAATTCCAATAGAAGCCCAGGTTAGATGTCCTGCACATCTAACCTGGGCTTCATTGGAATTCTATAACGCTTATTACCAAGCCAATTATCGCCGTTTTAGCGGCAGTTTCCTGCCGCTAAAACGGCGATAATTTTATCGCCAGTCTTGCTAATATGCCCCTTAGTCTCTGTGAGGTTAAAGTGGCGGGAAGAGCAATTCAGTCAAGCAATAACTGCACACCTCCTAGGGAATGCAAGTAGCAGGTAAGCATACCGAGGCCGAAGGAAGCAGTGATTCGTGGCTGGAAAGGCACAGTTTTCTCTGCAGCCACTCCCAAAGAGGAGGAAACGGTCTCGCCAGTCGCAATGGTGGAAGGTGTCTGCCAGGGGATAGCAGCCGGAAAACTCCACTCGAAGCAATTCACCAGTAAGTCGGTGGAGGGTGGAGCTTGGCTCCGATGCCAATTTCGTCAGTCTGCAGAAAACGGATGTTGACTGAGCAGGTGCGCCACAACTCTCACACGGATGACAGCACCGCTCACGATCTGCACAGAAGCCCGAAGCTGAGGGGGCACCAGAATGTTTTCCATCCTCATCGCAAAATTAAGTCATGTTAGAGCATGAGGGAAAGTTAGAACACAAATTGGTTTACTCGAATATTTCTGTAAGAGCACATCCAAATGAATAAAACGGCACAGGTCCCAACCATTATAGAACCCCCCATCTCAACGTTCCATAGAACGCACCATTTACAAAGGTGGGGGGGGGGGAAGGAAAGCGAAATGTAATTAGACAACGTGATAAAACATACATAACAATAATGAATAAGCTATCATGGAATGTTAATGGCTTGGGGGAGAGAGTTAAAAAGAAGTCTGGTGTAGAGGGCCCTCAACAGAATTAAACCGGATGTTGCATACCTGCAAGAGACACACCTAATTGACATGCAACACCGTAGTATGGGGCTAGGCAGGTATAGGCTAGCAGGGATCCTGAGGCGTTATGATTCTGATAAGGAAAACACTCCCATTCCACACCAGATGTATTTGGGCAGATACAGAGGGCCGATATATTGCAATCCAGGGTGAATAGGAAGGCGAAGACATGCTATTTGCTAATGTCTATGCCCCTCCGGGCCTTCAAATGGACACTCTGCGGTAAATGAGTAACACACTGTTGGAGGCTGGGTCGGAGCTGATGTTGTTGGGTGGAGACTTTAACCTGGTGTTAGGCACACACTTGGATGGATGAGTGCTAAGGTGGAAGGGGAAATGACTAGAGGGAAACTGGCGGGCTTCATGCAAGCAATGTGCTTAAGTGATGTGTGGGGGGTACTACACCCCTTGGAAAGAGGATACTCTTTCTATTTCGGGGCACATCATATGCACTCACCGATTGACTACCTCTTCACAACAGGAGATTCATGCACCTGATTTCGGGGCCTTAGTGATCACTCTCCCATGTTGGTAGCGTTCGCCATCAAAGCACCGAGGCCAGTCGGAGCCTGGAAAATGGAGTCTTGGCAGCTTGCCGATAGGCAGGAAGTTCAAAGACTAGATAAGACGACTAAATATTACTTCAAAGAAAACACGGCCTCGGTGCAGAGTCCATGGTAATATGGCGCGCATTTAAGGCCACGATTGGGCTACCATCATCTCTGGGGAGATGGGAGACAGAAGGGAGAGACTTGCTAGGTTAAACACCCTGGAAGTAGAACTAAGCAAGCTAGAGCGAGAATTTGCAGACAACACGTCCACTCCCAGCAAAACGGCTATGGAACTTAGAGCAGAATACCAGACGGTAGCTAAACATGAGCAAAGAACATCCTACTTAGCGAAACAAAAGCGTATATATGAAGGAGGGAACAAGAAGTGTGAGTGTGACTGGCCACACATCATTGGAATTCAACATTTTCAGGGGTACGAGGCAAGGATGCCCGCTCTCACCAATGCTATTTGCATTGTCTATAGAGGTCCTGGCAGAGTGGTTACGAGTGGATGCACAGGTGTGGGGATGGCCTGGAGGAGGGGTGAAGGTGAAATTATCTCACTCTATGCCGATGATATTTTACTGTATCTGACGAATGCCTACCAATCCCTAGACAGGTTAGGAGAGATATTCCGCATCTTTGGGGAGCACTCGGGGTTTGCCATCAACTGGGACAAGTTGCTGCTGTTCCCGGTGGGGTTGGGGCATACTTCCCCTACCATTAAAAGTGGAGACATCACGATTCAAACATCTGGGACTCTGGATAACCCACACTCCAGACGCATTCTAGGAGGCCAATCTCATACCCCAACTGAAAAAGACTAGAAAAGGAAGTGAAATATTGGCAGTTGTTGCAATTTCACTGTAGGGGAAAGTGGCAATGCTCAAAATGGTGGCGCTCCCGAGGTTTGTATATATTCTTTAAAACACCCCATACAACATCCAGAAGGGATTCTTTGCCAAGCTAGACACACTGGTTTGGGTGGGAGGACAACCCGAGATAGCCATAAGAGTTCTCCAACAGTCAAAATATGAGGGGGGCTAGTGCCCTGCCAAGTATATGTAAATATTATGAGGCCCCACAAGTAAGTGTGGTGAATGACTGAGCTTACATAGACTGGGGGGACCCAGCGTATAAATGAGACAGGGCAAAAATGGGAGAGAAAAGCTACTTACACCCACTGTACGGAAGTAAAATGTCACCTACAATGTGTCAAGCAACGCAGACAGTAGTGCATATATGGAAAACATTAACCAAGGATATGGGCTGGCTGCACTAACTGACTCCCAAAACTCCACAAGGGAGGGCTCCAGGTTTTGGCCGGTGTGGGTGCTGCAGGGATTTCAGGGTTGGGATGCAACTGGTTTATCTAACTTGGCGGATGTCTGGGACGTCAATGGAGTGCTCCCCTTCTCTCATTTAAGAAAAGAATACCAGGTGTCAGACAACCAGTGGCCAAATTATGCTAGACTATGCCTCACCCTAAGGAATGTGTGTAGATAGAAGGGGAAACACAAGAAGACTCCCCCTCTGGAACTTAGACTCCTAGATGGGCGAGTAGACAAGAAACTGATTTCACTAACATATGGTACTCTAATGAGAAACACCCAACCCACCTTGATGACCCTGAAAGGTAAATGGGAACAGGACCTCGGGACATTAGAGGAAGATGACTGGCAGAAGGTGTTGGAATTCCCTGCACAGGTGGCAATAAAGGCCAGTTTTAGACTGATTTAGATAAAGATTCTACACAGGGTGTACTACACGTGCACCCTGATGCATAAGATAGGCAGAGCGGATACTGCGGACTGTCTTCGGGATTGTGGTTTGGAGGGCACCTTCGTATACACACTCGGGAGCTGCCCACGCATTCAAACATACTGGGAGGTGATAGGGACTTCACTGGAGGCAGCAACAGAGTTACCATTGGAACTAACGCCAAAGCAGGCACTCCTGGGGTGTGGGACCCAACTCTTCACTCCAGATATCAAAAGCAACTGATAAATATGGGAGGTCTGGTCGCGAAAAGGGATATTGCGCAGAAGTGGCGTACAGGTGCTGCCCCGATGTATAGTAACTGGGAAACCGGAATGGAATTTTGTAAAGTGAAGGAAAAGAAAATTTATAAAGTGTGTGGGTGCATGACAAAATTTGAGAAAATATGGGGAGGATTGAAGGGAACGAGGGATGAACGTAGTGAGACTGATCGTAAACAGGGAAGGGGCAGCTCCAGTCACCCTGCCATCGGGAAAGGAGAAAATGGGAAAAATGTTGATGGATAATTGTGAACTGAATAACGACTCTGGAGCAAAGGGCGATCCAGTGGGACTTGCCTTTACCATTGTAGAACTGGTGCTTGTAACTGGTGCTTGTAGCTGTCATGATAATGTATGTTTATAATTTTGTTGTCATAAAACAAATAAAAATATTTAAAACAAATAAAAAATAATGAATAAGCATATAATGATTATTCAGTATTTGATGTACCAGATGTAACACTAAGGCATTGGACTCTAAACCAGTTAGGTTTCAACATATGTATAGGGGCATGCATGTGCGAACGCATGTGCTGGAATAAAGGTGCATGGCTGTAGTAATAAAGGATGAACCAGCTTTGAATACCCCTTAAACATACACAGGCAAACAGAGTCTGTTTGAACGATAAAACTGGGTGTTTATTTACAAGTAGACAAAAAGTCTATTTACACAAAGGTAAGAGGTACACAAGTCAATAACGTAATTAGAAACAGGTGCAGGTTAACTGTGATCACCCTACAGAAGCAGAGGTTAAGGGAAACGAGATCTCGAGCCAGAGGCTGCAAGAGGGGGCTCGGGGGCAGGTCTACTGACTGGATTGGGTCTCGCCCATGCTTTAGTTTCTGCATGATTCTGTCTGTAGTCGTTCCATTTTAATGCTGCTTAAATAGTTCTTTCGGCTTGACAGCATCAGGGCATGAATGTGGGTATAACTGGTCGTGTCTACATTTTAGGGCCATGCCATAGGCTGAACCAGGCCAGGGATGTACCAATATACAGGGAGGGGACCCACCGCACTCTGGGGAGGACCAGGGTTGTACCACTTCATAACTTACAGGGGCCAGGGATGCAAAACTTCAATCTGGAAATGGCCAGGGCTGTGCCAATACACAAAGTCAGGACAAAGGCCGCATCACTGCACACTAGAAATGACTAGGTCTGTATCACTGCATACCTCACATGGCACGGGATGTACCACGGCGTACTGGAAATGACCAGGCCTGTACCATGGCATATCTTACACGGCAAAGGCTGGACAACTGCGTACTTTACAGACCAGGGCTCAACCAAGATACAGCTGAAAGGACCAGGGTGTTACCACTGGGCACCTTCCATGCTCAGGGCTGTAACACTGCATGCTGGAAGGAACAGGCTGTACTGCCGCACACCTTCCATGCTCAGGGCTGTAACACTGCATGCTGGAAGGGACCAGTCTGTCATACTGCACGCCTTCCATGCTCTGGGCTGTAACACTGCATGCTGGAAGGAACAGGCTGTACTGCCGCACACCTTCCATGCTCAGGGCTGTAACACTGCATGCTGGAAGGAACAGGCTGTACTGCCACACACCTTCCATGCTCAGGGCTGTAACACTGCATGCTGGAAGGGACCAGGCTGTACTGCTGCACACCTTCCATGCTCAGGGCTGTAACACTGCATGCTGGAAGGGACCAGGCTGTACTGCTGCGCACCTTCCATGCTCAGGGCTGTAACACTGCATGCTGGAAGGAACAGGCTGTACTGCCGCACACCTTCCATGCTCAGGGCTGTAACACTGCATGCTGGAAGGGACCAGTCTGTCATACTGCACGCCTTCCATGCTCTGGGCTGTAACACTGCATGCTGGAAGGAACAGGCTGTACTGCCGCACACCTTCCATGCTCAGGGCTGTAACACTGCATGCTGGAAGGAACAGGCTGTACTGCCACACACCTTCCATGCTCAGGGCTGTAACACTGCATGCTGGAAGGAACAGGCTGTACTGCCACACACCTTCCATGCTCAGGGCTGTAACACTGCATGCTGGAAGGGACCAGGCTGTACTGCTGCACACCTTCCATGCTCAGGGCTGTAACACTGCATGCTGGAAGGGACCAGGCTGTACTGCTGCGCACCTTCCATGCTCAGGGCTGTAACACTGCATGCTGGAAGGAACAGGCTGTACTGCCGCACACCTTCCATGCTCAGGGCTGTAACACTGCATGCTGGAAGGGACCAGTCTGTCATACTGCACGCCTTCCATGCTCTGGGCTGTAACACTGCATGCTGGAAGGAACAGGCTGTACTGCCGCACACCTTCCATGCTCAGGGCTGTAACACTGCATGCTGGAAGGAACAGGCTGTACTGCCACACACCTTCCATGCTCAGGGCTGTAACACTGCATGCTGGAAGGGACCAGGCTGTACTGCTGCACACCTTCCATGCTCAGGGCTGTAACACTGCATGCTGGAAGGGACCAGGCTGTACTGCTGCGCACCTTCCATGCTCAGGGCTGTAATACTGCATGCTGGAAGGAACAGGCTGTACTGCCGCACACCTTCCATGCTCAGGGCTGTAACACTGCATGCTGGAAGGGACCAGTCTGTCATACTGCACGCCTTCCATGCTCTGGGCTGTAACACTGCATGCTGGAAGGAACAGGCTGTACTGCCGCACACCTTCCATGCTCAGGGCTGTAACACTGCATGCTGGAAGGAACAGGCTGTACTGCCGCACACCTTCCATGCTCAGGGCTGTAACACTGCATGCTGGAAGGAACAGGCTGTACTGCCGCACACCTTCCATGCTCAGGGCTGTAACACTGCATGCTGGAAGGGACCAGGCTGTACTGCTGCACACCTTCCATGCTCAGGGCTGTAACACTGCATGCTGGAAGGGACCAGGCTGTACTGCTGCACACCTTCCATGCTCAGGGCTGTAATACTGCATGCTGGAAGGGACCAGTCTGTAATACTGCCCGCCTTCCATGCTCAGGGCTGTAACACTGCATGCTGGAAGGAACAGGCTGTACTGCCGCACACCTTCCATGCTCAGGGCTGTAACACTGCATGCTGGAAGGAACAGGCTGTACTGCCGCACACCTTCCATGCTCAGGGCTGTAACACTGCATGCTGGAAGGGACCAGGCTGTCATACTCCACGCCTTCCATGCTCAGGGCTGTAACACTGCATGCTGGAAGGAACAGGCTGTACTGCCGCACACCTTCCATGCTCAGGGCTGTAACACTGCATGCTGGAAGGGACCAGGCTGTCATATTGCACGCCTTCCATGCTCAGGGCTGTAACACTGCATGCTGGAAGGAACAGGCTGTACTGCCGCACACCTTCCATGCTCAGGGCTGTAACACTGCATGCTGGAATGGACCAGGCTGTCATACTGCACGCCTTCCATGCTCAGGGCTGTAACACTGCATGCTGGAAGGAACAGGCTGTACTGCCGCACACCTTCCATACTCAGGGCTGTAACACTGCATGCTGGAAGGAACAGGCTGTACTGCCGCACACCTTCCATGCTCAGGGCTGTAACACTGCATGCTGGAAGGGACCAGGCTGTCATATTGCACACCTTCCATGCTCAGGGCTGTAACACTGCATGCTGGAAGGAACAGGCTGTACTGCCGCACACCTTCCATGCTCAGGGCTGTAACACTGCATGCTGGAAGGGACCATTACACGCCTGATATACTAAGTCTGCCGCTAGACCTGTTTGGAAAGGACCAGGGTTCTTCTACACACCTACTGTGAACTGGAAGTGACCAGGGGCACACCGCTGCCGAGTTGGCTGGACCTGGCCTTTACTGTGCAAATGGGTATGAACCAGAACTGTATGACTATATACCAGACAAGACCAGGGTGATACCACAGGACACCTGAAACAATCAGAACTGCACCACTGCACAGCCATCAAACCAAGTTGATACCACTGCATGCCCATCAAGACGAGGGCTGTCCACTGCATGCCCATCAATGCAAGGGCTGTTCACTGCATGCCCATCAAGACCAGGGTTGCATGGAGAAGGCCAGGGCTTTACCACAGCACTGGAATGATTAGGGCTGTGGCAATACACACCTGACATGAACAGTCGAATGCAAGCTTAACAGAAACAGAGCCTAGCTCAGCACACCTGACAGGACCAGGCTGTACCACTATACACCTGATTGGATTAGGTGTAAGTACCACTGCTCCGCATACAACTCAAAAGAGGTACCACGGCTGCTGACTGGATACTGTAAAGTGCTCAGGATGTAGACAGCACTTGAGCAAGTACAATAACTGCAAACTGGACATAGGTAGCACAGCTTTCACCCTATGCCGGCAGACTGGACATGAAAAGGTACTGAGGCTGCAGACTAGACATGAACATGTACCAAGGCTGCAGATTGGACATAAACTGATACCGAGTCTGCAGATTGAACATGAACTAATATTGAGGCTGCAGACTGGATATGAACTAATATTGAGGCTGCAGACTGGACATGAACTAACTGATACCATGACTGCAGACTGGACATGAATAGGGACTAAAACCACAGACTAAATATGAACTGATACAAAGAACGTATAATATACATTAACTGATACCGAGGCTGGATATTATACATGAACTGATACTGAGGCTGTATATTATACATGAACTGATACCTAGGCTGTATATTATACATGAACTGATACAGAGGCTTGTGGATTGGACATGGTCTAATACCAAGGATGCAGACGGGACATGAACATATACTGAGGCTGCAGATTGGACATGGCCTGATATCAAGGAAGCAGATTGGACATGGACATATACTGAGGCTGCAGATTGGACATGGTCTGATACTAAGGATGCAGATTGGACATGAACATATACTGAGGCTGCAGATTGGACATGGTCCGATACCAAGGATGCAGATTGGACATGGTCCGATACTAAGGATGCAGATTGTACATGGTCTGATACCAAGGATGCAGACATGGTCTGATACCAAGGATGCAGATTGGACATGAACATATACTGAGGCTGCAGATTGGACATGGTCCGATACCAAGGATGCAGACATGGTCTGATACCAAGGATACAGACGGGGCATGACCATATACTGAGGCTGCAGATTGGACATGGTCTGATACCAAAGATGCAGTTTGGACATGGTCTGATAACAAGGATGTAGATTGGACATTGTCTGATACCAAGGATGCAGTTTGGACATGGTCTGATACCAGGGATGCAGATTGGACATGGTCTGATACCAAGGATGCAGATTGGACATGGTCTGATACCAAGCATGCAGATTGGACATGGCCTGATACCAAGGATACAGATTGGGCATGATCGGATACCAAGGATGCAGATTGGACATGAACATATACTGAGGCTGCAGATTGGACATGGCCTGATATCAAGGAAGCAGATTGAACATGGTCTGATACAAAGGATGCAGATTGGACATGGTCTGACACCAAGGATGCAGATTGGACATGGTCTGATACCAAGGATGCAGTTTGGACATGGTCTGATACCAAGGATGGAGATTGGACATGACAGATCCTTGGTATCAGAACCAAGGATGCAGATATGGTCTGATACCAAGGATGCAGATTGGACAAAGTCTGATACCAAGGATGCAGATTGGACATGGTCTGATACCAAGGATGCCATTTGGACAAAGTCTGATACCAAAGATGCAGATTGGGCATGGTCTGACACCTAGGATGCAGATTGGACAAAGTCTGATACCAAGGACGCAGATTGGACATGGTCCGATACCAAGGATGCAGATTGGACATGGTCTGATACCAAGGATGCAGATTGGACAAAGTCTGATACCAAGGATGCAGATTGGACATGGTCTGATACCAGGGATGCAGATTGGCCAAAGTCTGATACCAAGGATGCAGATTGGGCATGGTCTGACACCTAGAATGCAGATTGGACATGGTCTGATACCAAGGATGCAGATTGGACATGGTCTGATACCAAGGATGCATACTGGACATGGTCTGATACCAAGGATGCAGATTGGACATGGTCCGATATCAAGGATGCAGATTGGACATGGCCTGATACCAAGGATGCAGATTGGACATGGTCTGATACCAAGGAAGCAGATTGGACATGATCTGATACCAAGGATGCAGATTGGACATGGTCTGATACTAAGGATGCAGATTGGACATGAACATATACTGAGGCTGCAGATTGGACATGGTCCAATACCAAGGATGCAGATTCAACATGGTCTGATACCAAGGATGCAGATTGGATATGAACATATACTGAGGCTGCAGATTGGACATGGTCTGATACCAAGGATTTAGATTGGACATGGTCTGATACCAAGGATGCAGTTTGGACATGGTCTGATAGCAAGGATGTAGATTGGACATGGTCTGATACCAGGGATGCAGATTGGACATGGTCTGATACCAAGGATGTAGATTGGACATGGTCTGAAACCAAGGAAGCAGATTGGACATGATCTGATACCAAGGATGCAGACATGGTCTGATACCAAGGATGCAGACGGGGCATGAACATATACTGAGGCTGCAGATTGGACATGGTCTGATACCAAGGATTTAGATTGGACATGGTCTGATACCAAGGATGCAGTTTGGACATGGTCTGATAGCAAGTATGTAGATTGGACATTGTCTGATACCAAGGATGCAGTTTGGACATGGTCTGATACCAGGGATGCAGATTGGACATGGTCTGATACCAAGGATGCAGATTGGACATGGTCTGATACCAATCATGCAGATTGGACATGGCCTGATACCAAGGATACAGATTGGACATGATCGGATACCAAGGATGCAGATTGGACATGAACATATACTGAGGCTGCAGATTGGACATGGCCTGATATCAAGGAAGCAGATTGGACATGGTCTGATACCAAGGATGCAGATTGGACATGGTCTGATACCAAGGATGCAGATTGGACATGGTCTGATACCAAGGATGCAGTTTGGACATGGTCTGATACCAAGGATGCAGATTGGACATGAACATATACTGAGGCTGCAGTTTGGACATGGTCTGATACCAAGGATGCAGATTGGACATGACAGATCCTTGGTAACAGAACCAAGGATGCAGACATGGTCTGATACCAAGGATGCAGATTGGACAAAGTCTGATACCTAGGATGCAGATTGGACATGGTCTGATACCAAAGATGCCGATTGGACAAAGTCTGATACCAAAGATGCAGATTGGGCATGGTCTGACACCTAGGATGCAGATTGGACATGGTCCGATACCAAGGATGCAGATTGGACAAAGTCTGATACCAAGGACGCAGATTGGACATGGTCTGAAACCAAGGATGCAGATTGGCCAAAGTCTGATACCAAGGATGCAGATTGGGCGTGGTCTGACACCTAGGCTGCAGATTGGACATGGTCTGATACCAAGGATGCAGATTGGACATGCCCTGATACCAAGGATGCATACTGGACATGGTCTGATACCAAGGATGCAGATTGGACATGGTCTGATATCAAGGATGCAGATTGGACATGGTCTGATGCCAAGGATGTAGATTGGACATGGTCTGATACCAAGGATGTAGTTTGGACATGATCTGATACCAAGGATGCAGATTGGACATGGTCTGATACCAAGACTTGACATGAACAATTACGAAAAGTGCAGACTGGACATAAGCTGGTTCCTTGGCTTCAGATTCAACCTAAGTCGTTGTCACAGCTGCAGACTACACATGGTACCACTACTTCAGGCTGGGCACTAGTAGTTGCCAAGGCTTCAGACTGTACCCAACTGCAAGCTGGATCTGATACAGTGCATGGCTGCAGATTCACGGCTGGCTGGTGATGAAAAGGTACCCAAGTTTCAGGCCTAACACAAGTGCAGACTGTGAACTAAACTGGGCCCAATGTAACAAGGTTGCATAGTGGATACAAGCAGATACAGCAGCTCTAGTCAGGCCATGCAGCATGGATGGGAATAGGAATCAAAGTATCAGGCACAAGGTAACATAGTTGTAGGGTGAACATGAGCAGCAACCACTGCCGCAGACTGCGCAACCAGGAACACAGACTGACCACGAGCACATAGTATGACCACTGACTGGTCATATCCACATACAAAAACAGCCAAGTGAGTACGGCCACGTACAACAGCCGCAAACTGGCCATGGTCACTGCTTGGCTGTAAACAGAACATGGTCAGTTCCGCAGCTGCAGACAGGACACAACAAGGAAGCACAGGTGCATTCTGGACACTGGCAAGTACTGCAGCTGGGCACTGACATGTGCATGTCTGCGGGCAGGTCTCGGGCAGATAAGATGACTGAAGACTGGACATGCCCACTGACCGCTGCCAGGGACCATGGATGCAGACAGGTCTTGAGCGGATAAGATGGGACATGTCTACTGACCGCTGCTAGTTGCCATGGCTGCAGACTGGCCATGGGCAGGCACTGCGGCAGCAGGCAGGATACCGCAGGGACAGTGGCTACGGTGAGGTTTCAAACCGATGCTGCTCTCTGGGTAGGTACAGCACAGACGCATGCTGGATCAGGTGTTATACGTTATCATAGCAATGGACTGCAATGAAGCAGATACCTTGGTACACTGGAGAGGGACTGGTATCTCGGCTTGGGACAAGGAACTGTTTGGTTTTGTGACTTTACACTGGGCTCAAGCAGTTGCTGTGGTTGCCGATAAGACATGAGCAAGTTCTAGTGATAAGGGAGGGTGGCAGAACCTGTAAATGAGCAGGTAGCACTGATGGAGTCTGAAAGTGGGATAGTATGACTGCTGTGGGCAGGACACGAGCAGGTCCCAGGACTGCAGACAGCAAGTGGTGAGGTACAACTGATGGAGTCTGGGCATGAGCAAGTGCCACGGCTTCAGACTAAAAGAGGTATGGGACAACTGGCATAGGCTGGGCATGAGTAGGTACTACAGCTTCAGGCTAGACTTGGATGGCACCACGGATGCACATTGGGCTTGGGCAGATACTAGGGCAGTAGGCAGAGCATAAGTAGGTTCGAGGGTGGAAGACGGGGCTGTGGCTGGAGGTCGGACACAGGCAGACTATGGCTGCTAACAGGAGGTCGTCTGTGTTTTTGTATGGGTTCTGGTGCACTCTTTCGTCTTTCCTTTACTGTTCAGAGGCCTCCTTCTCAGGAAAGCTATTGAGACATACTGCCAGAGACCCTCTCTCATGCTCGGATCTTCTGTGGGTCTTCAGTGGATGCTGCGCCTTAGTCCCACCAGCCCTGGCTCCTTGGATGCTTCCTGCAGTCACTGCAGCCTGGACCAGTACTGGGTCAGATCGGGTTCAGCCCCAGGGACCTGGACCGGAACAGAGACTCCCGGGGAAATGAGACCTGTAGGAAGGGGAGAGAGTAAGAGAGAGAGAGGGAGAAGTCGTCAATAGGTAGAGATTGTTTAGCATGCCTGGAGTGCTGGAGTGGAGAAAGCCTAGCAGCGCAGAACGGTCAACATCAGAATCAATCCTGAAGGTAGGCTTGGCTGAGGCAGAGTCAGTTCTGGAAGTGGCTCTTCTACAGAGCGCGCTTTAGAGGTGTGAAAACCCCTGTTAGCAGTCGCGGCTGGTGGCGGGGCAAAGTGGCGGGGAGGGAGGGGATAAAACAAAAAACAAATGTAAAAAAAAAAACTCACTTAAATCCCACCGCATCGCCCCTCTTCTGGCTCTACTGCAGGCACAGGCTCCCAGACTACCCTGCGGACAATCCTGATGCTCCTCTCACAGCATGAGAGCAGCATCAGGTTTGGCCTGAGCGCCCTCGATTTGTGCTCCCAGGGAGACTGACAGCCTGTGCCTGCTGTCTCCAACCCGGCAACTCAGCTGGGTTGGAGACAGCTTCAGTGCGCATGCCGGTTTGGCTGGCCCGAGACGGCCAGGCAAATCGTCATGCGCACTGATAACAGTGCCCACCACTTCTCATCAGTGCCATTCATCCCCTGGCCAGCCGCGGCCCGTGCAGGTAAGAGGGGTAGGGCGGTGGGACTAGGTGATGGGGGATTTTGACAGACGACGACGAGGGAAGATTCATTATTTATTTAATTTTCCCTTGTGGTCGTCCGTCGAATCTCTCCCCAACCCGCCCCCACTGCCCCACCGCTCCTACATGCATGGGCCGCGGCTGCCCCTGACCCCACCCCCAAGACTCCATGGTAGGATCAAAATAAAACAATAATAAACATGGTTCATTATCATTTTATTTGTCAAGTTTTGCAGCTGCTGCTGCTGGCAGGGGGGCGACAGTCTTCTGCCATAGCGGAGGAGCCGAAGCTGCCTGTTAGTCTTTCATACCACGTGCATTGGTTAAAGAGTCCTTTTACATGGAAGGAGACAGTTTTACTCTAGAACGTGAAGACTTGACCTAGTAGGTTCATCTGGAACGGTCAGGATGATAAAAATAATAATCATCATCCTAATAATAATAGCCGTTATTATTATGATGATGATGATTATTATCATTATTATTAGAATGAAGTGCCTTGAAGGAAAATCTGAAGGGAAGACCTATTAGTTGGGAAGACACCGGAATACCTTATTGTTTAAATAATAATAATTATTATTATTATAATAATAGAATAATATACTATTACTAATTATTTTTATGTTATTAATATTATTATTATTTAGCAGACACCGAGATATCTTATTATTTAAATAATAATGATATAATAATAATAATATTAACAATGGAAAAATAGAATATCATTATTATGATTATTATTATTTAAACAATAAGGTATCTCGGTGTCTGCCCAACTCATAGATCTTCCCTTCAGAGTTTCCTCCAAGGCATTTCATTCAAATGTTCAAATGTACCTATCCGACACAACCCAGTGCTGGCCTTGATATCACCGCTACAGCAGCATGGGGCTGTGTGTGGTAGGAACAGCAGCCCTTGAAGTGGACCGAGTCCATCCGGATCTCAGCCCAAGCAACGATAAGAGCGCCCGTCCAACCAGCGTCCAGCTCTGGAGGTGGCAGGAAGGGGCAGGAGCAGGCTCTCGCTCCGGCCAGAAACTATTCTGCTGCTCCAGTCAGCGACACAGACTCCATGACTTCAGCCACGGTCACGAGACCCGATCCATCTGGAGTCCAGCCAGCCAACCTGAGCAGGAACCTGGTCTGCCACAAGGCCTTCTTCAGCGGCAAGGCCTGTGAGCTCCCCAGATACCGCCGCGACAGCCAGTGCCATGTAACCTATTCTCGAATTAGTTCAAAGTGACATACTTGCCGGAGTGTTTGAAGCAAATGGTGGAGGAAGTAAGACAAGACCATTAGGTGTGTTACAGCCTGGTAAGACCCTATGGACCTTAACACATGCATCACACACCATGTACACCTTACCAAGATACCTCACCAGCCGCATCCTCTCTACCACACCCACCACATCTCCAGCATCCACCACGTACAACATAGCCCTGCATGACAGCTATGTGCCTACAACCAAAACAACCACAACAGCATCTCACTGATCACCACTCACAGCCAGCACACACTTCGCATAACACTTAAAAATGCAACCAACATTGTCAGCTCGAATATTCTGGAAGCTGCCTTTATTGATCACCAACAGCCTTCCATACCCTTGATGTCCTGGTCCAGCAAGACTACAACATTCAGCGCATTGACTGCAGTCATCCACCAAACAAGATAACATTGATGCTGAAACATCGCTCAAACTTAAACACCTTTCAGCTCCTCCCCTGCTATTTCCCGCTGATCACTGCACATACTGTCACTTTTCACCTCATTTACCGCCCATCCTGCTCTGTCTCTTATTGAGCTTTAAGACGTTAGACCTTATCATGACAGCCACAACTAGTTACTTGAACAAACTCTTCCATGGCAACTGCAACCTCCGATGCGATTTATCAACCAAGACCATGAAGACTGCTCACCACTGCCAACATTGCCCAGGTCATCACGCTGGCAGTTCAAATCGAAGGGAACACCTTGGACCATATCCGCACCTCCGTGACTACTCTCACTACCAAGCACCACAGTACGATGAATGGACTTATTACAGCATTATTGCCGTTAACCTGACTCATTGTGATCAACCAAAGCTAGCAAAGACGAGTCCGCCCTTTATAAACATCCAGATAGATGTACTTCACAAAAGCCTTATGCCCCTGGCAACCTCATCGACCACAGCACAAAGGTTGAATCCCTATTTCTCCTACAGTTTCAAGATAAAGGAATACACACATAACCCAATCAAACTCTTCTCTGTTAAGGTCTAACCCTCTGCACAACCATACACTCAGGAGCAACATGCTTTCAACATGCTTTCAATTGCTAAGAAAAGAGATGGAGTCAAACACAGGTGACCTGCCATCCCTGAAAGCACACTGCTTACGATGCATCTCATCACACACACCATGGCAGTCTTATCAGGGAAGCAAGAGGCTCATTGTTAGAAATGGGATTTTTGGTAGGCTAGGGCGTGGGCCAAAGCCAGGCAAAAACCACCACTCTAGTCAGGATAAGGGAGTTACACTTCTAAAATAACCCCTGCTCACCCCCTTGGTAGCTTGGCATGAGCAGCCAGGCTTATCTTAGAGGCAGTGGGTAAAGCATTTGCACATAACCAACAGTAATACAGTGTACGCACTACAAAAGGACACCACACCAGTTTAGAAAAATATCCAATATTTTTATATAATTAAAACAAGACCAAAAACGATAAAGATCCACAATACTATACTTAAAAGTTCACAGTTCAAAAATACGTTGATTACAAAGAGTTCCTTGTGTGGATAGCTCCGTCCGGGCTACCACGGCGTCGTGAACACACAAATCCAAAAACAGTTCTGGCTGACCGCGGGGTCGCAGGCCAGCTACGGTGTCGGGAAGACCCGCAAACAGTACCTTTCAGAGATGCAGGGCGATGGGGCCCTTGAAGTCACTTGCGTTGTAGGTCGAGCTCCTTTCTGATGGGATCAGGAGCGCTGGCGCCAACAGGCATCGGGTGCGGCGGTGCGAAGGGCAGCGGTGTGGCGTGCGGTGCCCCCAGGTCGCGGTGCGAGCAGCGGCTCCGTGGCGGCATCAGATGGCGTCGTCGGTGAGATCAGGGTCGCAGTGCGAGATGAAGGCGGTGCGAGCCACGGTGCTAGCAGGTCACAGTGCAAGCAGCGGCGTCATCGTTGCTGAAGCGCTGTAGTCGGCGGACGACCAGGAGTCGATGGTGCCGGCGTCGGTGGGCCAAGGCTGCGGTGGGGGATGAGGGCGGTGCGTCGTGTAACTTACGAGCGGTGTCCCCGAACCACGGTGAAAGCAGCGGCGTCGATCTCGGCGGGAAGGGGCGGCATCAGGAAGGCCAAGGCGTCCTCGTGAAGCAAGGCGGTGCGGAGTGCGGTGCCCACAGGTCGCGGTTCGAGCAGCGGCTCGGTGGCGGCGTCAACAGGCGTCGTCGGTGAGACCAGGGTCACGGTGCGGCGTTGCGGCGGTGCTCTCTGCGGTGCCAAAGCTTCGGCGTGAAGCGAGGCGGTGCGGAGTGCGGTGCCCACAGGTCGCGGTGCAAGCAGCGGCTCGGTGGCGGCGTCAACAGGCGTCGTCGGTGAGACCAGGGTTGCGGTGCGGCGTTGCGGCGGTGCCTTCAGGTCACGGAGTCGGCAGCAGCGTGGTAGGCGTCGTCGAGTTGGTGTTCTTC
This sequence comes from Calotriton arnoldi, assembly GCA_963921515.1. Lineage (NCBI taxonomy): Eukaryota > Metazoa > Chordata > Amphibia > Caudata > Salamandridae > Calotriton > Calotriton arnoldi. Next base: position 104,588 of record CAWUFW010002465.1, on the reverse strand, counting down.
GGGTTGCAGCACAAAACACACAGTCCCCAGTGCTGCGGGTCGAAGAACTTGAAGTCTTTGCTGTTCCTGAGACTTCGTGAACAGGGGGCAAGCTCTACCTCAAGCCCCTGGAGAGACTCACAAATTAGGTTGCAGAAAGTCCAGTCCAGGTCTTTCACTGCCCAAGACAGAAGCAGCCACTGCAGGTCAGCCCAGCAAAGCACCCAGCAAAGCAGTCGTTCCTTTTCGCAGCTTCTCCGGCTCTTCTTCTTGGCAGCCTTCTTGTTCCAGATGAGTTCTAAAGTTCAGGGGTCTGGGACCCAGTATTTATGTCCAAAAATCCTTTGATCTCTTAGGCAGAGAGGGCCTGTGCCCGGCCAGAACCAGTTCTGCCTTCTCTGGTGTGAATTCCTGGCAGGAGGTGGAGACGGCATTGTCAGAGGCAGACCAGGCCCTTTGAGGTGCAAGGAAATCTCCTCCCCCTTCCCCCATCGCAGCCCAGGCCTACTCAGCCCATTCCTGACCTACCTAGACTATCTGGAGCCCCTCCGGCCCCCCAGCCTTCTGTCATCCAAAACCCAGACAGGCAATCCACATTCCAGCAGAGGCACACAGGATGACTGAGCAAGAAAATAACCACTTTCTAAAAGCGGTATTTTCAAACGCAGAATGTAAAAATCACCTTCACTAAAAGATGCATCTTTAGATTCTGAGTTCAGGCATACTAAATTTTATTTTCTTACCGAATTCCCTGGGCCAGTTATGTTTATAAGATGTTATAAACAAACCTCCCATTCTATCCTATGGGGAACTTGTAGCCTTGCAATAGTGAAAAACGAAATTGGCTGTAATTCACTATTAGGACATGCCACACACACCAGGGCATGTCCTACCTTTCACATACATTGCACCCTGCCCACAGGGGTACCTTGGGCCTACCTGAGGGATGTCTGACATGTAAGAAAAGGGAAGGCTAGGGACCGGCCAGTGTGTGCACTGGCCTAGTCGACATGGCAGTTACAAACTGCGCGCAGACTCTGCAATGGCAGGTCTGAGTTACCGTTTTCAGGGCTACTCACGGGGGTGGCACAACCAGTGCTGCAGGCCCCCAGGTAGCATTTGATTCACCGGCCCTGGCACACGCAGTGCACTTTACTAGGGGCTAACAGGTAAATCAAATATCCAATCATGGAAACACCAATCCATAACACAATTTACACAGAGAGCATATGCACTTTAGCACTGATTAGCAGTGGTAAAGTGCCCAGAGTCCTAAAACCAACACAAATAGGAGGAAAAAGCTAAAAGTTTGGGGATAACCCTGCAAAAAGGGCCATTTCCAACACAACCCCCTTCCAGCCTAAAGCCAGGGGAGACCAATCCATACCTCGATGGGCTTCCCTGCTTGGGGCGATAGAACACGGAACCTGGCCCGCAACAGCAGGGTTTCCTTCCCGTTCTATGCCTTCCTGAACCTAGTTGGATCCCTCTATCCATACTCTCAGGGCCCACTAAGCTGACCCATGGGGAATCCTTCTCCGCACCTGTGGACCCCATCTGTGCAGCACCTAAACTTACTTTGCTCACAGATGTGTCCCAACAGGCAGACAGTACCCACATGGCCAACACAAGGGTGTGGCCCAGTCCACCCCCGGGGGGTGACTCCTTTTCCCCTCCCAGGGGCAACTCTGTCCCTCCGGACAGCCAGCCACAGTGGCCACTGACAACTGTCAGTGATGAGAGCCAGGCCTTATGCCTTTAAGGCCACTCCAACCGTTGTGGCGTCAGAGAGTGGGGGGCGGTAGCCCCAGGTGCCTGGCACCCTTTCTCTACTCTCCCCCCTGCCAAGTCAGGTATGGCATCCTGACACTGGCCCACCAGCCCAGGGTCTGTACCCTGCGGCTGGACAGGAGGCGGAGGTGGGCTCCTCCACACCCTCTCCTTCTCACTGGGGATCTGTACCCTCCCACCTGGAGCGGTACCCCCTTCCAGAATTGTCAGGGCACCTGTGGCAGGTGTCCTGCACAATTCAACCACCAGTTCAGGGGGGCTATCCTGCAACTGGTACCTCAGTCCAGGGTCTGTACCCTGAGGCTGAACAAGGGACTGAGGTGGGCTCTCCCACACCCGGTCCTCCTCCATGGGGCTCTGTACCCTCCCACCTGGAGCGGCACCCCCAGAAGACAAACTGGTAGGGGCACTGTTAGCAGTCGCCCCTTCCCCCAGGTCAGGGGGGACACCCTGAACCTGGTCCTCCAACCCAGGGTCTGTACCCTCAGGCTGACCAGAGGTCTCAGGCGAGGCTCTCCCCCCCTTACCTCTCCTTCCGGGGTTCCGCACTCTCCTCCCAGGAGAAGCACCCTCAGAACCAAAAACTGTCAGGACGCTGGAATCAGCCCTCCCCAACAATTCTTCCACCAGCTCAGGGCCTTGACCCTGCAACTGATCCCCCACCCGAGGATCTAAACCCATGGGTTGAACCGGGGTCAGAGGCAAGGACTCCCTCCCTCTGCACCCCCTTCCAGAGTTCTGCACCCTCCCACCTGGAGTGGTACCCCTAGAAGACAAACCGGTCAGGACACTGCTTACAGTCGTCCTTCCCTCCAGGTCAGGCAGGACCTGAACCTGGCCTCCCAACCCAGGGACTAAACCCTGCGGCTGAGCACCTGCCCGGCGCACCAGGATTTCCTTGGGAGCACGCATCCCCCCCTGAGGGTAACACATGACTCATGTGTTGTGTGACAGTCTGCCTGGCGCAGATCTCCCGACCCCTGTCCATCTGACAGTGCGCGAAGATCCCCCAGGACAGAAGTGGTGTCACCATGGTCACTCCTAGGAGGCTCAGCCCTTCTGGCTGGCCCCTGACCCATTGGTTCTCCCACTGGGGAACGCATCCCCCTCTCACCCCTCTGTCTGGACTTCTGCACCCCCCACTTAGGAGCAGCACCGCCAGACACCAGAACCGCTGGAGCTCTGTTTACAGACCCTCCACGTTCTCCTGACACTAGGAGATCCCCCTCAACAGACGGCCTACCAGTACAGCCTAGGCTCCCCACCTGGGGTTCCCTCCTGGAACCACCCAGGCTCTGGGACCGGGTTTTGGGCACCTTGGGCCGCAGCCCCTTCCCACTCCTTCTCCGCAGAGACAGGACGTGAGTCCCTACACCCTTCCCACGACACCAGGACCTATCTGGGCTACCAAAAACCTTTCCCACCACCCTCGGTTGGGAAATACCTAAGCCACTTCCTTCCGGGTCACCCCCAGATGCTTCTCCAGACCCTCTGGAATCCACCAAAAGGTCTGCCTCCAGTGCAAGCTCCCTGGGGTCAGAGAACTCACAATCCACTGGGTGTTGGCATAGCTCTGGAAAACAGGGACTTAAAATATGCTCTCCAACAATTGAATCACACAGCCCCACACAGGCGTTAACCAAACTACCCTTCACCCAACCATCCAGTGCCTCAGAAAAGTACCCCACATCATTCTCACAAGACTGGTGAGACAGTGTCTGACTGTTGCTGTCCCTCAACTCATACTCTTCTGGCTGGTCTCCATACTCTCGTACTAGGGCTTCTATCCTGGGGGAACCCCTCTCCCTGTACCTCTCATCTAGAGTCAGTAGAGTGTCCCTCCCACTACCAGGAAAAGGATCCCCTGTGCCAGTTCTCCAATCCACCTCAGGGACACTGCGCACCACTGGAGTAATCTCATAATCCTGAACCCCCTGGTGTATGTCAACCCCTTCCTTGAAGTAGGGCCCCAAATCTGTGTGTGTGTGTACCTCCTCCTCAGTACTGGACCTAACACTTTTGCTGCCACCATCTATGCTGGGCCTAGCCATACTGGCTTCCCAGTCCAGCTTTCTCATTTTAATGTTATGGTCTAACATCATCCTTTTCTCCTCCAGGGCTAACTTAAGCTTCTCCAGTTCCACACCAATTCTCCTTGCTTTCCGTCTGTCCTCCAGCTCCTCTGGGGACAAACGGCTGCTGCCTGGTTTAGAGGGCGCCCCCCTCCCCAAAAGCACATCCACCATGGAATAGGCACCTCTGCCTCCATGCCAAGATCCCCAGACAGCTCACTAGCATGTCTGGCTGCTACCCAGGCCCTCAGCGCCTTTTGTAGCTCCTCTCTTCTGGTGAGGCCCCTGATTTGGATTTTGAGGTTTTTGTCGCCTTCAATCCCTTAACATTGTAGGTTTCTAATCTCTCCTCCTCAAAGGCCACTTCCAAGGGTGCAACAGATGATGCAATTGATTCAGGCATGTTGTACTGGAAAGTTCAAGTTCAAAACCAATGGAAAGGCAAAAATAGACCCAAAAAAACAGTATGTGGCACGTAATGGTCTGCGATATGGTAGTAGTGCCCACCAATCACTGTAAGTCAAGTGCAAACGCAAGTCCTATCCTCACCGCTGACAACCAATGTTAGAAATGGGATTTTTGGTAGGCTAGGGCGTGGGCCAAAGCCAGGCAAAAACCACCACTCTAGTCAGGATAAGGGAGTTACACTTCTAAAATAACCCCTGCTCACCCCCTTGGTAGCTTGGCATGAGCAGCCAGGCTTATCTTAGAGGCAGTGTGTAAAGCATTTGCACATAACCAACAGTAATACAGTGTACGCACTACAAAAGGACACCACACCAGTTTGAAAAATATCCAATATTTTTATATAATTAAAACAAGACCAAAAACGATAAAGATCCACAATACTATACTTAAAAGTTCACAGTTCAAAAATACGTTGATTACAAAGAGTTCCTTGTGTGGATAGCTCTGTCCGGGCTACCACGGCGTCGTGAACACACAAATCCAAAAACAGTTGTGGCTGACCGCGGGGTTGCAGGCCAGCTACGGTGTCGGGAAGACCCGCAAACAGTACCTTTCAGAGATGCAGGGCGATGGGGCCCTTGAAGTCACTCGCGTTGTAGGTCCAGCTCCTTTCTGATGGGATCAGGAGCGCTGGCGCCAACAGGCGTCGGGTGCGGCGGTGCGAAGGGCAGCGGTGCTGCGTGCGATGCCCCCAGGTCACGGTGCGAGCAGGGGCTCGGTGGCGGTGTCAGATGGCGTCGTCGGTGAGACCAGGGTCGCGGTGCGAGATGAAGGCGGTGCTCGCCACGGTGCTAGCAGGTCATGGTGCAAGCAGCGGCGGCGTCGTTGCTGAAGCGCTGTCGTCGGCGGACGACCGGGAGTCGATGGTGCCGGCGTCGGTGGGCCAAGGCTGAGGTGTGGGATGAGGGCGGTGCGTCGTGTAACTTACGAGCGGTGCCCCCGAACCACAGTGCAAGCAGCGGCGTCGATCTCGGCGGGAAGGGGCGGCGTCAGGAAGGCCAAGGCGTCCTCGTGAAGCAAGGCGGTGCGGAGTGCGGTGCCCACAGGTCGCGGTGCAAGCAGCGGCTCGGTGGCGGCATCAACAGGCGTCGTCAGTGAGACCAGGGTTGCGGTGCGGCGTTACGGCGGTGCCCTCTGCGGTGCCAAAGCTTTGGCGTGAAGCGAGGCGGTGCGGAGTGCGGTGCCCACAGGTCGCGTGCAAGCAGCGGCTCGGTGGCGGCGTCAACTGGCGTCGTCGGTGAGACCAGGGTTGCGGTGCGGCGTTGCGGCGGTGCCCTCTGCGATGCCTTCAGGTCACGGAGTCGGCAGTGGCGTCGTAGGCGTCGTCGAGTTGGTGTTCTTCGGGTTGCAGCACAAAACACACAGTCCCCAGTGCTGCGGGTCGAAGAACTTGAAGTCTTTGCTGTTCCTGAGACTTCGTGAACAGGGTGCAAGCTCTACCTCAAGCCCTTGGAGAGACTCACAAATTAGGTTGCAGAAAGTCCAGTCCAGGTCTTTCACTGCCCAAGACAGAAGCAGCCACTGCAGGTCAGCCCAGGAAAGCACCCAGCAAAGCAGTCGTTCCTTTTCGCAGCTTCTCCGGCTCTTCTTCTTGGCAGTCTTCTTGTTCCAGATGAGTTCTAAAGTTCAGGGGTCTGGGACCCAGTATTTATGTCCAAAAATCCTTTGATCTCTTAGGCAGAGAGGGCCTGTGCCCAGCCAGAACCAGTTCTGCTTTCTCTGGTGTGAATTCCTGGCAGGGCATTGTCAGAGGCAGACCAGGCCCTTTGAGGTGCAAGGAAATCTCCTCCCCCTTCCCCCATCGCAGCCTAGGCCTACTCAGCCCATTCCTGACCTACCTAGACTATCTGGAGCCCCTCCGGCCCCCCAGCCTTCTGTCATCCAAAACCCAGACAGGCAATCCACATTCCAGCAGAGGCACACGGGATGACTGAGCAAGAAAATAACCACTTTCTAAAAGCGGTATTTTCAAACGCAGAATGTAAAAATCACCTTCATTAAAAGATGCATCTTTAGATTCTGAGTTCAGGCATACTAAATTTTATTTTCTTACCGAATTCCCTGGGCCAGTTATGTTTATAAGATGTTATAAACAAACCTCCCATTCTATCCTATGGGGAACTGGTAGCCTTGCAATAGTGAAAAACGAAATTGGCTGTAATTCACTATTAGGACATGCCACACACACCAGGGCATGTCCTACCTTTCACATACATTGCACCCTGCCCACAGGGGTACCTTGGGCCTACCTGAGGGATGTCTGACATGTAAGAAAAGGGAAGGTTAGGGATCGGCCAGTGTGTGCACTGGCCTAGTCGACATGGCAGTTACAAACTGCGCGCAGACTCTGCAATGGCAGGTCTGAGTTACCGTTTTCAGGGCTACTCACGGGGGTGGCACAACCAGTGCTGCAGGCCCCCGGGTAGCATTTGATTCACTGGCCCTGGCACACGCAGTGCACTTTACGAGGGGCTAACAGGTAAATCAAATATCCAATCATGGAAACACCAATCCATAACACAATTTACACAAAGAGCATATGCACTTTAGCACTGATTAGCAGTGGTAAAGTGCCCAGAGTCCTAAAACCAACACAAACAGGTCAGGGAAAAATAGGAGGAAAAAGCAAAAAGTTTGGGGATTACCCTGCTAAAAGGGCCATTTCCAACACTCATTAAAGTGATCAAACATCTCGTGGTACTCATTATTGTATTGTATTGTATTGTATTGTAGTTGCATTTGTATAGCGCTTACTACCCCTGACGAGGCGTCAAAGCGCTTTTTCGGCGAGTAGCACGCTACTCCGGGACCCATAGATGATTAGTGTTGAATTAGTATAGTGAAACATGCAAGTACATTTTTTTAAGTGGTGGATATGTTAGTCAGTTATTTGGATTCGGAAGGATAGCAGAAGGATAGAAGAGGAAAGAAGGTTTGTATTTATATAGCGCTTCTAACCCCTGATGGGGTGTTGAATCGCTTTTTTGGCGAGTAGCACGCTACTCCGGAAACCCATAAAGGATTAGTGGTGAATTAGTATGGTGAAATATGAAAGTAATTTGAGTGGTGGATATTAGTCAGTTATTTGGAGTGAGAAGGATAGCGGAGGGATAGAAGGGAAAGAAAGGTTTGCATTCATATAGCGTCTGTTACCCCTGATGGGGTGTTGAAGCGCTTTTCTGGCGAGTAGCAGGCTACTCCGGAACCCATAAAGGATTAGTGTTGAAAATTAGTATAGTGAAATATGAAGTAATGTGAGTGGTGGATATGTTAGTCAGTTATTAGGATTGAGAAGGGTTAGGGAGGGGTAAAAAAGGAAAAAAGGTTTGCATTTATATAGCGCTTGTAACCCTGATGAGGTGTTGAAACGCTTTGTTGGCGAGTAGCACGCTACTCTGGAACCCATAAAGGATTAGTGGTGAATTAGTATAGTGGAATATGGAATTAGAGAAGTGAACATGCTACTCTGTTATTTTGATTGAAAAGGATAGTGGAGGGATAGAAGAGTGAAGGATTTCTTTTTTTAGGTCATAGCAGTAGGAGGAGGCTTTTGGATGAGTAAAAAGGGTTTTTGGAGGGGAAGAGTCAGAGGGAAGAGATTAGAAAGGTTTGTTTTGGGGGATCGGTACAGTAAAGGAGGTGTCAGAAGATGCAAGGAGGGGTAGAGTAGGAGAGAGTCAAGAAAGGGTTATTTTGGGGAACATAGTAGTGGTATGCCGTTTGGGATAAATGAGAGAGTGGGTGTAGAGGATATAATGATAGATGTATAGGGTGAGATAGGGTAGTGAATTGGAAAGAGTAGTAGAAAGAAGTTTGAGATGAGTCAGAAAGTTGGGCTAGAAGATATATTGAGGGAAGTATAGGCTGAGAAATAGGGTAGTGCATTGGAAATGCTAAATTAGAAGAAAGTGATAATATATAGATCCATAAGTACATTGAAAGTATATAGATGCATAAAGGAGGTAAGTATATGCAGATTAAAGATATTGATAGAGGTAGCGGATGAGAAATAGGGTAGTGCATTGGATATGCTTTTTCAGGAGAAAAGTAACAGACACACAGATCCAAGTACATGGAGGTATATAGATGCCCAATGGAAGCAAGTACATGTAGACCAAAGAAGATTTTTTTTTTTCTTTTGTCTTTGTATTTTTATAACAACATAATTATTGTACATGTTTATACAAAGCAATACACGAAGATAGGCACATATCTATAGTGAAAATCAGTGCTTATGTACAGAGGGACAAATACATAGGGTGGGTATTAATGAATGGGAAAATGGGCAGCATTCCTGGCCCTGGTCCCGACCAGTTTCGAACAGGCTCAAACAGGCACTCACCCTTGTCCTCTCCACCCTTAACAGGCTCAAACAGGCACTCACCCTTGTCCTCTCCACCCTTAACAGGCTCAAACAGGCACTCACCCTTGTCCTCTCCACCCTTAGCTGAGACGCCCGGGCTGAGACGCCCTAAGCCTTGGCCGTTTATAGCCCTAGTAGTCAGGTGACCCCTTCAGCCAATGGGAACCCTAGCCCTAACAATATCCAATCACAGCACTAGCCCTAAAATCTAGAACCAATAGGAGACGAGGACCTTACAGCCAATCTTAGCCCTAGTCCAAGCACCCAATCAATTTAAAAAACCCTTGATCTCTACGTCCAATAGAGGCCCTAGCCCTACCAGTAGTCTCAACCCTAGTCCAAGCAACCAATGGCACAGGAAGCCCTAGTCCCTACTTCCAATAGAAAGCCTAACCCTACTCTTAGTCCCACACCTAGTCCAGCAACCAATAACACCAGAAGCCCTAATCGCTACTTCCAATTAAAGGCCTAACCCTAGCCCTAGTCCCACCCTAGTCCCAACAACCAATAACACAGGAAGCCCTAGTCCCTACTTCCAATAGAAATACTAACCCTAGCCCTAGTCCCAACCCTACATTGATTGAATCACAGACCCAGAAACCAATCAGAACCCTCAAATACCCAACCAATGAGGACACTAACCCTAATCCAATAGAAACATCCGATACAACCACCAATCAGTGTACACATGTACCAAACAATATCAGACTATATAAGGTCCCAGCTACCTCAGACAAGGTGCCAGCAGTCGCCCAGTGCAAAGAGAAGTACGCATCCAGCAATATTTTCTTCAACAGTAAGATTGGCAAGATCCACCAACAAATTTAACAACACACCCATAAGACATCTCCAGACTGATACCACTTAATAGTGCACCCATGTGACTCTCCTACAGCTTCTCCTCTGATGATCAGTCATACCTACACTGAGTCCTGAAGGCAGTGTCACTTGAAATGCGTCACCCTGTCATCATTGTTGAAGAACATATCAGCTGATGTCTTTTGGCCCCTCTTGAGCAACATCAACACATTCCTCACTCAAGGTGCCTTCCAAATGGGGACCCAGTGGTCTAACAAATTACTGCCTGATCACACATTTTACATTTCTGTGGGAAGATCACTGAGATTCCTGTTGCTGCTCAGCTCCACAGAAATATCAAAAACACTGTCATGCAGAACTAATTCAGGCAAAGGTTCAGCAGGGAAACTACTACCACCCAAGTGATAACCGACAATAGCGGCCGGTGCACTTTCATCTTGTTAGACCTCTGCATCGACCACTGACACCTGCTTCACATTCTGACACTCCAAACATGTTTTGATTAAACCATCCTACAATGAAGTGAGTCCCAACTGAAGAACAGAGACCATTTGGCCCAGACAAGTTCCTCCTGGTCCACGCCTGTCTCTGCATCCTCCAAGGCTCAACCCTCTCCTTGTCATTTTGAACAAGAAGCCCATCGGTGTCCTACTGACAAGCATGCATGTCAGCACTCGTTAATACAAGGGTGACATCCAACTTTCCGTGGAGACCATATTTGTCAGCAACTTTGACAGTCTACAATTGTTACCCCAAATGGCAGGATTGACTGAAGATGTCATACATGACATGAAACTTGTCTAACTTAAATGCATATTTTAGGCACTCAGCGTTTGACAACAGCTTTTACCCCAAAGTTTCTTACTCAGTTTGTGTTCTTTTCTAAGCTGACCTAAACCGGCTCCTCGTCAGTAGTTCTGCCCAATCTTTCTTCACATTGCCCTACGCCACAGATTCAATCACTGTCCAGGTACACTACAAGCACAAACCGACCAACCATACATTAATCCACCCAACAACAGTTGTCCAATCAGCAGGCACATCTCAGCCAATCAGAAATTGAAACAAGGGCCTCCAAACAATTCTTCCATGCTTCTAGGTGCAATAGGAGCACACAATCCTTTCTGCAAGATCCACCTGTCTACTAAGTCTGCTGTCTCCAGGGAGATTGATTTCTCTCTTCTGGCTGAATAGGCGCAGGACACCTCTATCTTGACGAAATCTTAGTACGCAAGTGGGCCACAGCCACCTGGCTTCTCCCCCCACAAGGAAACATCGTGAATTCTAACCGAATTATTGTTTTACCTTTCTGGTCTGTTTAAGTGTGTGTATTGTGAAGAAAGATTATTAGATATTTAAAAGGTTTTTTTTTCCGCATATTGGGCCCGATTCACGAAGGTAAACTTACACTTTTGTGTAAGTTTTCTTCTTTTTGGTATTCACAAAGGTAAACTTAGAACAAAAGTCTAACTTTACTCCTTTTCAGTATTCACAAAGGTAAACTTAGACCAAAAGTCTAACTTTACTACTTTTTGGTATTCACAAAGGTAAACTTAGACCAAAAGTCTACCTTTACTAACAGTAACTTACCTTTGTGAATACTGAAAAGTAGTCAAGTTAGACTGTTGGTCTAAGTTTACCTTTGTGAATATCGAAAAGTAGTAAAGTTGAACTTTTGGTCTAAGTTTACCTTTGTGAATACTGAAAAGTAGTAAACTTACGCAAAAGTGTAGGTTTACCTCTGTGAATCGGGCCCATTATGTTTGAAGAAAACGTATCTGTAAATTGGGATGGCCATGCGAACAGTAAACTGACTTGTAATTAATTCACAAAGACACCGGGCTTGTGAGCTCTCAAACTGAGTGTATTACAGCAGAAATGTGCTAAAACGGAGGAGGCTCACCTGTGGACACAGCTGTACTGACACTGAGGCTAGGGGGCCCCAGGTGCGGCTGCAGCTGGGGAGGGGTGTATGCGTCGTAGCTCCGCACACTCACGGAGGGGCTGGAAGGAACCATGCATGAGTAGGACGAGGTTTGACTGCACACGGGCTGCGGAGAGAGAAAAGAGTGTTAGCAAAAGACATGCGCATTGAGTCAGGCCAGCATGGCGCCATCCAGAGACATAAACATAGGGGACATAGAAAAGGGACTCAGAGAGTCTCAGATGAGGTCTCTGAGAAGAGCACAGCCAATAGGAACTATTAAGGGAAGGAAGGACTTATAGTGAAGGACTGATCAAAAAGGCACTCCTCAGAGATGAAATCAGCAGAGAGGGAGTCATTTGTCAGGGGGAGAATCAGCAGAGCTGGAATCTTCAGAGACAGATTCACCAAAGTAGGACCCATTATAGGGAGAATAGAGCAACTGGCTTCCGCAGAGACTGGTTCACCAAAGAGGGACTCATTAAAAGGCCCTTTTCAAAGTGGGACTCATCAGAGAAGGAGTCATTAGAAATAAACTGATCAGAGAAGGACTATTCAGAGATAGACTCACCAGAGAGGGGCTCATCGGCATGGGACTCATGATATAGGGACTCTTTAGAGAGAGGTTTATCAGTTAGGGATTCATCAGAGAAAGACTAATTGAGGATAAACTAAACTGAGAAGTACTTTTCAGAGTTAGACTCACCAGCGAGGGGCTGATCAGAGAGGTACTCAACAGAGGGGGATTCATTATATTGAGGCACTTCAAATTCAGGGGCAAGCTAATCAGAGAAGGACTCTTCAGAGATAGAACCACCAGAGAGGGTCTCAGTAGAGAAGGACTCATCAAAGGAGGAATCAATTGAGCTAAATTCGTCAGAGATCGATTCAGCAAAGAAGGACTCATTAGATGGTGCCTCATCATTTTGAGACTCCTGATATGGGGTCTCATCAGAGGGGAATTTATCAGATGGGAATGGAAAGGGATGAAACAAATGGAAGAATAATTCAGGACGACCCAGGGAGTTTGCAGCCTGAGACCCACCAGCCACCCCAGCAAATGTGGCATCCTAAAAAGGAACCTACCAGTCTGAGACCGAAAACTGGGTGACAATCAGTTTGCAAGGCCACTGTGATGCATCATACCACTCACCCGCTGTACCACAATCAGCCTCTGAGTCAGGCTTATCCTCAATCACTTTAAATCTTTCACCAAGTTTAAGGGGCGGGTAGGAGGGACCACTCCGAAAGGAGCACTTTCTTTCACATACCATTGTATTTTGAGTTTAGATTAAACAAATATACTGTTAGGAATAGCCACTGTCAGACTTGGTCATTGGATTGCTTTCTGCAACATTGTTTAGACCCAAGGGTAGTGGTTAGATCTAGGTATTGGTGTCTGTGGTCATAGGGGCCAAACAAATGTGTGCTTTTAGGTATGTTGTGGCATTAGGAAAAAGACCTAACAAATCACAGGATGTTATCTGTCTCAGCCACGATCACTAGTAGGAGAGAATGTAACAACTACAAAGTGTGCAATACCCACTTCTAGTGGCAAGGTGTTATCCTGAGGCACTTGTATAGGCAGGCTGTTGGCACCCATCACCAGTAGATACAGACAGCTGGGTTTACTTGCAGGAGCAGACTGTTCAGAGTAGTAAATTGTAGAGGCAGAAAGTTAGGAGTACTCACTTGTAGGTGCAGGTAGTCATCAGTACTCACCTGCAATGGTAAGCTGTTAGCCATGGAGAAGCTTGGCAGTTGATGGCCTGATCCATAGCTGTTGGACAGGTTTGGCTCACTGCGTCCCAGCATTCCTCCTGACGGAGACATGCATATAATATATTTGAGAATGTGTGGGAATTATACAACATGTGTAAAATGTTAACGCTACACACGCCTAAAGCAGGCCATCTAAGGAAGGTGGCAAACTCAGTCATGCGTCTACTTGGATATGCCCTCAGCCACCGTGCCACCTTTGGGCTCCATCAATCACACCAACAACCCTCCAGGGCATTCTCAATAAAGATCCCACCATGAGCATTAAGTCACCCACTCATAGTACCATCTTGAACATCCACCTGGAACATCCTCTCCACTCAGGACATCACCTCCACCATGAAATCCATCCACTCGGGAGCTCCCACAGACCCATGCCCGCACCACATCTTCAACCTCGGAAACCAAAGGAAACTCACCACCCTGCTCAACACCTCTATCACCACCGCAACATTTCACAACACCTGAAAACACGCCTGGATGGCGACGCCTGGAAACACTACTCAAAAAACCCTCCGCCAACCCCAGAAAACTAAAAAAACTACTGGCCAATCTTCCTGCTTCAATTCCCATTCCCAGCGAAAGTACTGGAAAAGATCATCAACAATTAGCTCATGAAACACCTGGGGCAGAACCAGCTACTCGACTCCTCCCAATCCGTCTTCTGCAGCAATCACAGCACCAAAACCACCCTGATCGCAACCACCGATGACATCCGAACCCTCCTCGGCCAAGGAGAAAAAGCAGCTTTGCTCCTCCTCGACCTCTCGGCAGCCTTCAACACCGAATCCCACCACACGCTGATCAAAAGACTCCACCACATCAGCATCCAAGGGGACGAGTTCAGATGGAACACCTTCTTCCTCACCGGAGGAACCCAGAGGATCCACCTCCCACCTTTCATCTTTGAACCCAAGAAGATCACCTGCAGTGTCCCCCAGGGCTCATTTCTGAGCCCCATGCTCTTCAACACATATATGACCCAGCAGGTCAACATCGTCAGAACCCACGGTCTCAACATAATTTCCTACGCAGACGACACCCAACTCATTCTCTCACTCACCAACGACCCCACCACTACCAGAACCAACTTCTACAGATGCATGACAAACGTCTCCGAAAGGATGAAGAACAACTGCTTGCAGCTGAACACAGACAAGATGGAAGTACTGATCTTTGGCAACAGCAACAACACATGGAACACTCCTGGTGGCCATCAGACCTAGGACCCGCACCCACTCCCTCCGACCATGCCAGAAACCTCGGAATCATCATTGACAACAAGCTCACCATGAAATCAAAGATCAATGCCATCTCCTCCGCCTGCTTCCTCACTCTGCCCATGCTATGTAAGATCTTCAAGTGGTTACCCCTACACACGAGACGTACAGTGACATAGGCCCTCATCACCAAGCAACTGGACTATGGCAACGCCCTCTATGTAGGAATCGCCGCACACCTTCTACAGAGACTTCAGACCATACAGAACGCTGCAGCCAGGCTTATCCTCGGCCTTCCCGAACGAACCCACACCACACCCCACCCCAGGCAACTCCACTGGCTTCCTGTACAGAAGAGATGCCAATTCAAGCTGCTGACCCACGCACACAAGGCTCTACACAACCAAGGGCCCGCATACATTAACCACTGTCGTCAAGAGGACTACATTCAGCCTCCCTTTCACTTGCCCATACTCCCCACATCTACTGAAGCAGATGTGGAGGACGCCCCTTCTCACACATTGCAGCAAAGGCCTGGAACAGCCTCCCCATGCACCTCCGGAGCATCACCTCAGTTCCGGAATTCCGAATGGCCCTCAAGATCTGGCTGTTCGAATAAGCATCCGGGACCTGCAAGCACCTGGATTCCCTATCGGGTGATTAGCCACGCTTTATAAATCCTGATTGATTGATTTATTTATTGATAATCCCACTCCGGGGCACCCTCAACTGCACTCTCATGCTGGGCTCCTACATTCACAATTTTTCCCTTGGACACCCATGAGCACATTATCTACCTGAGGCACACCATCAGGATACTTTCACCTTTGCACGCCCTATCTCACACTCCTGCCCTCGATCAACTCTGATCACAGCTCCAGCCTGGCCACCCATGACCACACCTATTCTACAGTCCAGCCTTTATTACAAACTCATGCTAGAGTACCCACAAAAGCATTCAATCCCCGTGGCACCATAGAAAACACTCTCATCCTGGAGATCCATCAGTCACATTTACAACTCAAAGAATGACACCCATTTGTGGGCACTGACAGTCAAACTCACATTAATGGGCACCATCAATCAGACTCCCTTCCCTGTGCACCCTTATTCAAAAGCACACTCTTCAACACTCAATGACATCAAACCTTGTGGCACCCTAAAATAAATTGTCACATTGAGGCTTCCTCCATTATATTTCCAACCCAAGGACCACCATCCACACTGCCACCCATGGGCACTGTCAATCACACACACACACCCTGGTAGACTAATGTTCATCCTGACAACCCTGCAATCCATTGGTCACTGCATCACCCTTTGGTGCCTTCAGTGGCACTATTGCCCTGGGGTGTCCTAGACTACACTCTCACCCTTGGGACTCCAGTCACACTCCCAACTTTTGTCACTGTCAACCACATCCCCACCCCAGAGAACCCTTGATAATACTCCCAGTCTGTGAGACCATTGGTCACAACTGCACTTTTGGCCACCATCAATCACACTACTACCCTCAATAAACTCTAATAATCTTTCACTCTGGGACCCAATCCATTACATTTCCAAACCGGGTATCCTCAATCAACTTTCTACCATAGGCACCATCAAACACACACAATCCCTCGGGAACCATCAATCAGACCCCCATTCTAGGCATCGTCAACCAAAGACCAACCTTGGGAGTCATCAGTTAGACTCCTACCTAGGTTCACCAGCAATCACACTCTCATTAGGGTATTTAGGTTAACACTCCTTGCTTGCTGCTCAATCAAGTGCACTCCCACCACAGGACACTGTTGGTCACATACATATCTTCCGGTATTTGAGGTAGGGGAACTCTGGTTCACTAGGACGGGCTGCATTTCTTTTAGTGTGCAGTTGGCAGAAATGAACCCTGCTTTCACCTGCCCCTAGCAGCAACCTATGAGGCAAGTTACTAAGGACTGTAGCTATGTAACTGGTTCACTTTCAGTTTACCGTTCTTAATAAATGCCAGTTACAAGGGTAGGTAAAGAATGCAGTGCAAACAAATATCACTCTTCAATAAAACAAATACCCTGGAAAAAAGCAAACTCTGCAACAACGATCAGCCACTTGATGAATCATGAATCAATGCAATGTGTTGACACGATGGTTTCACCCTTCTATTGTCTCATCCAAGATGCGGCTACACCCTACTGTTGGGTGGCCAACTATGAATCATTACTGTTGCACCTGAGAACCAGGTGCTCTCTGGGATGGACTAGTATCCAATACTGCTGTCTGACCTGATGTGATATGTGGGATATGTTTATAAGCAGTACTGTTGTTGTACCTGAGGTGCTCTGTGGGTTGAACTAGTATCCAATACTGTTGTCTTACCTGATGTGCTATTTGGGATATTTTTATATGCAGTACTGTTGTTGTATCTGTGGGATGGACTCATACACGCTACTTCATCTTGGCTGAGGTGCTCTATGATACTAGACCTGTGAGGCTGGCTGGTTTCTGGTGCGAAACATTGCTACCTCACTTGATGTGCTCTATAGGATGAGTGAGTATGCACTATTCCTGTCTCGCTTGAGGTGCTCATTGGGATGTGCTCATACAGAATACGGTTGCCTTACCTGTGGTGCTTTGCGGGATGGGCTGATACACGCTGCTGCTATAAGAATTGTTCATGGACATATGGCCGGGGGCACTACTTGCTTGACGACGCTGGTTTCGCAACTTCTCTTCTCTACGCCATTTTGCCCTCCGGTTAGAAAACCAAACCTGTAAATACAAAGACTGTACTAGTAAGCAATCACAACAGGGCTTGGGGTGGGGAGCAGGTGAAGGTCCAAGTTCTTCTGCTGCCACCACTGACATTATAACTAGAAAATGTGGAAAGAGAAGACAGTAAGGGTCATTTAGAGGTGGGCAGAAATGGGAGGTCTTCGGGGGTCGTTCATATGGTAGCCTGTCTTCTCTGCCTGTAATTGGTGGCAGGTGACATTTCCATGTCCATTGTAGTCTTTCTTCAGTGGAACGGTTAGATGTCGGTCTGCACTCATTCAAACCCCTGACACCACACGTGAATGACGCCTACTAAGGATGAATCATATTCCTGTGTATCACTGTGGGAAGATGAAGGTGTGCAAGGCAGGCAATGGTAAACTCTTCCCCTGTAGGTTAGACTTTAGGTAGACTTTGGGCAGTTCTCCCACCTCAAGTAGCCGGCAGCGCCAAGACGCCTACGGGCAGACGTCGCTCTTTACAAAATTTAAATCAAATCATGTTACCTGTATTCGGGCTTCGGGAAGATCAATCTTCACAGCTAATCTTTCTCTGGCAAATACATCTGGATAATGAGTCCTTTCAAATTCTGCAAGAAGTAGAGACAAAAATTGCCTTACAAGAAGAACACTGAGCAACAATCATATACTGAGTGTCCTATTAGCACACTAGGACAGACGCTCACCGCCATGAGGACCCACTGGTGTATTGAGAAAACCCTGTGATCAAGTGTATCTAAACCTTGGACACCAGCACTTAGAGAGTAACATCTTTACCTGGGCTGGAACATTCAGTTCAAGCCACAATGCCAGTTTCATACAAGTTTATATTTATGTCAACCTACCTCCAAATATCCGCAACTCTCCACTGGAAGGACTTACAACATGAAAGCTGCATTGAAGTGAATAGGTGGGTGTAAAACCCTTTAAGAGATGAACTCCCCCACCCCACAATCCAAAACACTCCACAAAACGTAGTCTTTCCTCCACAAAACTTGGCTGTTCAATCAATAGATTATTTTTCTTTTTCTGTTATCTTTCTTCTTTTTTTTTTCTGTTCCTGTCAGGCGGCGCCGGGAAACCTTCGGGTAGCTGTGCGCCTTATAAGAAAATAACATAACATAATATAACATAACATAACAAGGGAAAAGGGAGAGGGGTTCATCTAATTTTCCTTTCTCCAATCAGAACATGCGCAGACAGTAATCAAGGTGTCTATCTGCCTGTCTGTCTGTCCAGCGTGTTTCTTCTACACTGGGCAAACAATTCTAAGTAGGCTCAAAAATAAACTTTTTTTTATTAACAAATGGCTCTTAATTGACTCGTTTTTTTTCAAACAGAGTCAGAATGACCAAATGAGCACAGAGCCAGTCTGAATGCAAGGGCACCTTTGATGTATTCTCTCTGTGTTGTGAATCTGCGCAGCTACTGGTTATACTGCTACAATATCTTGGGCAAAATACCGCCACGTGAAAATGTGGAGTACCAAAATATTGTGAAGGTAAGTATATATAGGCCAGTAAATGTTAATTATGCTTGATTCCAAGGCATGCAGATGTGGACTTAAAAATAGTCTATCTATATCCACCTATTAATATTTACCGTCACCATATTTTGGCTCCCAAGCTTTAAGCCACAATTTTGTTGTATGATGACATTTCTTTTCCTCTATATTCCGATAAACAACTAGCTATTGGCATGGACGTCGAGTCACCAACATGCCAGGGGTAACGGAAGTGACTTCACATGCCCCTTGACCTTCACTCTCACTCACACATACATATGCTTATACGTACACACGCATTCACATATACACACACTCTCTGCCTACACATGCACTCACATACACACACTCTTTATTACATAAACACACTCAAAACTGCAAGCACGCACACAACATACACACACATAAAAGCATTTTTTTAACTTACCTCAGCTGCCAGGGAAAGTCATATTCCAGCTAATTGTACTCCATTTTTTACTAAACTAATAGTGAATAATGTAATATTATTCACTATTATTATAATAGAAAATGGACAAAAAACGAGGTGAGTGAAGCTCCCACCGACGTCCATAAGGACGAGCTGCTTCTATTCCTGGCACTGATTTTGCCACTGCTGACACTAGGGGTCGCAAAGGCAGTGCCAGGGGTCACAAGGGGCATGCCAGGGGTCGCAGCAGCGACCCCTGGTAACCCGAAAATGAAGTCCGTGGCTATTGGCCTGGAAGGGACAGTAAGAGCATTGTGAGCTAATCAAGAGACATGCTTTCTGTTTCCCATTTTTATAACTAGATAGACACAGGGAAACTGATGTTGTCTCATAAGCAGCTTCAGAGTGGGTTTCGGCCTCTTTGGCCCTCATCAGTGAAGTGCAGTTTCAGTGGGGTTGCCTGTATTCCTGTTCAGATGGGACATGGACAGGCAGTTTGGTTGTACTATTACTATTGGGGCAAGAAGAAGCCTGATTTGCATATGGCTGGTCCCTGTCAGGAAGGATATAGTGAGCAAAAAGTGATGGACTGCAATGCAGACTGAGCCATTACCATTGGATGAACCTTTTACAAACATTTTACCCATCATCTCTGGCATTCAGTGTGACAAATTAACCGATCACTCTACATTGGGACAAGAGAACTCAGATTTAAGGTTAGAGTCCAATTGTAACTTGAAACTGTGGTAACTGAGGAAATGTAATAGTTTGAAAGATGGTCGAAACATTTCCAGTTGTGGTAACCCGCTGCAAATGCTGGATTTCCTGCAGCCCTCAAGTGCTATTTAACTATTTTAATATACAGCACACGCCAATATCCTCCTTAGATTTTCACTCTTTTTAATTTGTTGCATAATGTTGGGATGGTTGGTCTGCATTAATTGCTCTTTATCTTTAATAAAAATCGGTCTGATAAACAAGTATGATCCTCAGACAACATATTCAAGTGTTGATGATGACTGTGTTTTTTCAGATTGATTCTTTCTTCTCTTCTGAGTCTTTTCTCGTTTTTTAGCTTCTACAACGGTTCAATTTCTATCTTTCTTTGCTATCCCCTAATTAACATCTTGTGGTTGTGCAAATTAGACCTTAATCAATTGCTACAAATTACATTTTCCATGTTTAAAAGAGGCATTTGGCGCCGCCAGGATCAGGGCTGCTGCAGAGCAGGTAATAATGGCAGCACTGCTGCTTCTACCATCCCCCAAGCTTATACCCGCCGAATAACTCATAGACTTTGACTTCCAAGCAGTGCTTTAAATGGGCAGGTACTGTCCAGTACTGAGTATCTGCACTTCTTTAATTTGAAAGGGAGAGTACCGGTACTTCTCAGCACTGCTACAATACATTTAATAGGAGAGTCCCGGCACTTCTCAGGAGCAAACAGGTACTCTAAATAGTGAGCCCCTGCACTTCCACCGTTCCATTTAAAGCACTGCTTCCAAGTAAGGAGGCCATCTCTTCAGTCTTCAGCGTTGGCTTACCTTCAATTGGTTTCAATTTCTTTAGGCCTAATCTTAATGTAACGCAACCCCTTTTTTTTTTTACAATTTCCATGTACGGGTACTTGAATATTACTGTGTTGCTACTCGAGTGCTTTTTTCACATATCCCTTACAAGCACTTGTGTGATCACATATTGTGTTTTTGTAGCAGAGGTGATTCTTGCCCCTTTCTGTGAAAATCTACCTATGTGATGTTTTTCCGTTCTCAACCAGCCTCTGCCTGAGTCGTCTATTCCCTGTAAAACTGTTTAATTTATCTTTTCTACAGATTGCCCTTCCTTGGGGTATGGTTCAGTCTTGTTTTTTGTACTGTGGGTCACCCACAGCTTGGCTTCTTTGGGGAGGGACCCTGTTTTGTATTCCTCGATGCATGGAGGTGCGATAACCACAACCACACCTCTCTGAGAAACGTTTCTCTATACATCCTGCTAAGCAGGTGCATTAAACATGTCCCAAACTTCCTGCCAGGCCCAGACCTGTCTGTGAGCCTTGCCCAAGTCACGCTTCCTCTTTCACAAACAGCTTTTCATGGTTCAGCGCCCGCAGCGGCATTTTCTCCTAGTCATGGCCTTCATGTTAGAGAGAGTGTAAACAAAGCCAACAGGTTTGGTTTTTGTAGGGTGAAAACCATTCGTAAGTTTCACTCATATAGATGGAGAGGCTGGGTTTTTGTAGAGTGAAAATCTTTCTCAAGCTTCAGTTATATACACGGAACAGGTACCGTATGGGCAGCAGCAGCTCTGCAAGCTTCCCTCGCACAGAACAGGCACATCGTAGGAAGCATTCGGATAGAGAGAGACTTGCAGCAGCTCCGCGAAGGACAGTTTTAAGCCAAAAGGCTTAAACCTCATGTCCAAAAACTCCTCCATACCATGATGTAATTTAAATGTTTGCTTGAGTTATAGGCCAAAGACGGTGCCTACAACCACGTTCCGTCTGGAGCAAAGCATGCTCTCTGACGAAGACGGGTGAGTGAGTCCACCCATCTACACAACCCCGGAACACCTAAAGTGTAAGGCCTCCACACTTCTGGTCCTGACGGAGGCCATAGACCTGCAAGAGCTGTTCCAGGCTGAAACATGTCGACCCGACCACTAGGTGCCGTGGATCAGTGATTCATCCACTCTATACCGACTTTGTTGTTAGTCTTATCCCTATACTGTTTCTTTCCCTTAAAGAAAGATTCACCTACAGGATAGGAGGTAATTTTAATCCACTTACCATTGTCAACATCCAGACAGTCTCGCTCCTGGTGGAGGTTATGATGTCACTTGGAGAACAGGACACTCAGTGACAAACCCTATGATGACACTATCCATCAAACCACACTAAGCAGAGATTATATACACCGCAGACTGTGAACGTGTGGTTGAGGGTCTCCAATACAATATTCCTGAGACTCTGGCATTGAGACCTTTGTGGTCCCTTCTCCCCCTCTTTTTGATTGATGATGAGTATTGCTTGGAAGCTGAATGAACCTCTGCTTCTCCCTCCCTCCCTCCATTTGTTTGATTTGAATTTACAACGTAGGGAGCAGCAGTCCAAGCTTAACTAATATCAAAAAACAGGTATATCAAAGGTAGCAGCAGTGCAAGCATCCTTACACACCTTTACATACACACACAACATACACACAACAATTATAGCATGTGCAGCTGCCATGGCCCCCCTCTGCAAATACACTTATGGCAGACAGACACCCACACAGGAGGCTTTGTGCTGCAAGGTCCTTATGCACACAGGACACAGTCTATTCATCAGCAGAGAAACTTTCCTCATACACAACTGGTACGTAGAAAGGGCAGCAGTGGTGCAGAACACCTTACACATGCAAAACAAGTAAAGCACACACATACATAGTCCAAGATTGCCTCATTCTCAGAATAGGTGCATGAAAGTAGCAGTGCAAGCTTTCTACGGACACACACAAAGTTAAGTGAGGCATGTTGAAGCTTTCCTTCCATACAAAAGATCAGGAGGCTATAGAAAGAAACAGGGCAAGTTTCCTTGCACTCAGCACAGGCTCGGCCTCAGCAAGAGGGAAAACTTCCCCCACACATACAAAACTCAAGATTCCTCCCCAAATACTGAAAGATAGGTGACAGCAACAACCGTTTTCAATGCTGTCCAAGCATGTCCCGGGCGTCGGATGGAGTATTTCCTGCCTCAGAGGTTTAAGTGGAATTAAATAGGTTGCGGTCTCTAAAATGGTCTGCGACTTAGAATCCTAACTGGAATCTTTTCCAAAAGACGTGGCCTATTTAATTAAGGATATGGCTCAAAAAAGGTATATTACAATCCTGTGCTTCATACAGCATGCCATTTGACTAGTATGTGGGTGCTTCTTTGTAAGTTTCTGCTTTTGGATCCAGACAATACATTTAACTAAACAAGCCAGGCCAACTTGCTTTACCAATGCTTGTTAGCTGTAACAGCTAAACAAATAACAACAGTTATATGACAATTCTGGAAATAGGAGATGTTGAAATAACAATTACTAAGTATTTTGGAAGGGATAGTGGCAGAATGTCTCAGACACTCCTATTCTCTTCAGACCACTTTCTTCTGCAGTCTCTCACTCACTTAGGGGCATATTATCAACGGCCAGCGATAATTATGGCTGGCCGTGCTTAGCGATAGATTTCTTATCGCTGGCTATCTCTGGAAATTATCGCCCTGGTAGCGCGTTATTAACAACACGCTTCGCCAGGGCGATAAAAATTCCGGAGATAGCGAGGTTATCGCCGTTTTGCAGGGAACATCGCTGGTTTTCCAGCGATGTTCCCTGCAAACGGCGATAACTCTGCTGATACGACCCTGTGGTCGTATCAGCACAATCCACCCCTATGTTAGGGATGGCTAAATCGGGATTATAGCAGACGTTAGATTTTGGCAAAAACGGCCGTTTTCGCCAAAATCTAACGTCTGCTATAATCCTGTGAGCTGCCTTGTAAATATCGCGATGTGCACATCGGCGATATTTACAACGTAGCCCATCTGGGGTACGCCAGTAATGCCCACTTTGCATCTCATTAGAGATGCAAGGATGGGCGTTGGGGGAAAGGGCGATAGTGCAAGGATTCACGCGATAGCGTGACCTTGCTGATTAGGCGATAGAATTATCGCCGCTTTCCGTCCGAAAACGGACGCTAAAGCGGCGATAATTGACTATCGCCTGGTTGTTAATATGCCCCTTAGACACTTATGCCCTTTTTCTCCCCACATCAGTGCTTAAGCAATAGCTTGCTTAATCTCCACAACGGCCCCACCAGCGCTGGGATGCCTGGCTTCACCTTGGGGGTGCCCAGGAGTGGACATTTCACAGGGAAAAGCCAGGAAGGGTTCCACAGCGGTATGCGTTCAGCGCCAGGATGCCTCAGGGTAGCAGTGCGCTTTACAAGTACAAATTCATTTCATTTCATTAATTTGAGCCGGTGGTTTCCGGTGCTCGACACCAGCACTTAATTGCCAACACCAGCCCTTATGACAGTCTGCCACATAGTGCCGCTGCTCATCTATTTTAGAGATGAGCACAACAGTGGTTGTTTATAAATACAAGATATATTAAAAACCACTAATATCTGCCTTCCCAGCCATACCAATAGCTTTGAAGACCTGGAATAGTCTGAACTCTCACACTTGCAGGAGAGAGATGGTTAGTAGTTGTTTTGGTACCATCATTGGCAGTGATGAGAGGGGCAAAGGGTGGTGAGAGCAGCAGTGGCCTCCTGATCAGGGCCCTAGCAGTTATTATTTTACAAATTAAGCACTGCCCCACATCTATCTGAAATCCCCCATCTGCATATCTCAAATATTTTCCCACAATTACTCTTGGCATGCAGGACCATCACTCTCTTTAGTCTGTAGAGAGGCCAAGGATTAGATGTGCTATACTTTGCCCATCTTTATGAACCACTGAAAGGCACTGTGAAAAGCGCACACTGCCTCTGTCTCGGCTTCAGAGCTGTCAATCATGGGTCTTCGTAAAAATCCAAAACCTGAACTCACTCAGACACCTGGAGCTGACTCAGTTCAAAGAATGCGGCGTGCAAGAGTCATATGTTACATGTAAAAAGAACTATGGAAACACAACATCTAGAAAAAGTAAATGCACTTAGGGAATGCAAGGTGCAGTAAGCCATGTGAAATGTAAACCGGGATTGCATTGCTGACATGGAATACTGTAAAAGTTTGTATGGCCATTGTTGGAAAATTGTTCAGAGTTGTTGTCAGTAAAGTTAAGGACATGAATATTAAGTCTGATGGGCACCCTTTTCAAATTCGTTTTTTAATTACAGACAGATCAGGGATCTGGTGGGACCCACCCTCCTTAAAGTGCTGCTGTGCTTGGCTTTGATTGAGGGCTGTGAAGCTTTCTCCCTGCCAGTGGCATAGCAAGGAAGCCATGGGCCAGAGTGCAAGCAAGGACAATGACCCTGTGGCCACTGAATGACTAGTAAAACCTACCAATAATCACCATTCTATAGCCCTTCAGTCCGCTGGGCTCCAGTGCTGCTGAACCAGGTGCACCGCTGATAAATACACACCTGCTCCCGGCGCACGAGGGGTTGTTGTGGGTCCTCACAATTGTGGGCATGTTCCACTAATCCTCTAGCCTGACTGTGATAAGGAGTTTCATGGATAAGCCAGACCCCTGTAGCTTGAGATCCCACCCCCAGTCAGGAAATCCACCCTGATCGCATAACAGGACGTCTTAGTGGTTAATTTGTAAAAAACATAAGTGCTGGGGCTCTCGTCAGGTAGCAGCTTGCACCAGCTCATTTCTCCTGTTAGTGCCACCTGAAACAGAACCAACTACTAGCCATGAACGCGGGGAGAGGATGTGGCGTAATGGCCAGAGCTGCCTACTTCAGAGCTGGGGAAACAGGTTCGAGTCTCCGAGTTGGCTCAACTTCCTGTGAGTCTGGGCAAATTACTTAATCTCCCCGTGCCTACCATAAATGAATGTGTCCTTAACTGGTGCTCATGAAAAGCGCCAGTGTTGATGAGTAAGTGCTGGTGCTGAGCACCGGAAACCACCGGCTCAAATTAAGCACTAGCTACAGGGCATGTCAGTGATAATCTATGGAAGGAGAACATATCTGGGCCTGTGTGCAGGGGGACACTTTGAAAGGCAGAAGTGAGAGGGATCCCCGGATGAGAGATGCAGGAAAGGATTGAAAGGGGAAAACAGACGATGTGACCGTAACCTTCTACCGAGGGGGCTTCAATGAAACGAAAGGCGTGGGAGATCAGAAGCAGAGGATAAGACCAGCATCACAGACCAATGTGAGGTCACCGAAGAGAGGGTATGAATGGTGAAGAGCACAAGTCACCTTTCTCCAGCGCCTCGATCTGCTCCTGGCTGAAGGATGTCCGGTTCCGTTGAAGCTTCCGCTTGAGCTGCAAGCGAATCTGAGAGTCGTCCAAGTCCTCTGGGCCGGCTGCGGGGTGGGGTTCTAGGCCCAGGCCGCTCTCCAGCTGCTGACAGCTGTCTGTGGCAGAAAAAAAGAAAACACAAGAAACCTGAGGAAACCTCTACTTTAGCCATGAACTATATGGTTGGATCACGGGAAATTTCTGGGTAGAGGTGAACCACCATGGGACCTGGCATGGCCCGAAGAGTCAAGGTGCAAGCAGAGCCAACACATTATTTAGCAAGTAAATCACACAACAAAGTCATGTAAAAATATTATCAATACTCATTACAATTTAAAAAAATGTGTATTTCTTAAACAATTGGGTTTAACCTAGTGCATTAGATTCTATGTGTGCATTCAGCGCTCTTATATTGATATTAGTAAGTTCTAAGAATGGTACATTCAAGAATACTCCCAACGCCCTGACAAGGCCTTCACGAGGCAGCCAAGAAAGATATCAGTTTATCATGTGTGCTGTACATGTAGGTTATGATTTTGTTATATACAAAGCCACATAATCTCTTCAGTCAGAGAGATTACCTCCTGGTGGAGGAAACGACCCAATGATGGTGCTATCAACTACCAGTACGTCAGCAGCGAAAACATACCGCTAACCGAAAGTAGTTGTCGAGGGTCCCACAGATTTCACCTCAGGGATCCTCCCACTCTCCGATGATATTTTTGGTGCACATGTTTCAAAGCAGAGTGGGGGTCAAAAACCTTTGCTTCTTCCTCCCTTCTTTGATATTTACAGTTATATACGAAGCAACATTATTCCCTATTCAAGCCTACAAGAAGGGCATTTTTTTAATAGCTAACTTCACAAAAAGGCACTGTAAAGTAAAAGGATTTATCTACGATAACACAATTTGTTCAAGTGAGGAACTAGGGATTTGAGCCCAGTTATCCTAGTTATACATTGTCTCTGAATGGGCATCTCATTCAAGCTCTCATTTAAAAGCAAATTGCTCAGTTCTTTATGAGCTAGGGCAGGGGTCTCCAGCCTCTTCTGTAAGAAGAGCCGCTTATGTTCAATGAAAATCTTCCTGAGCTACTAATATTCTTAGTATTGTAATAGTGCCCACATCAGACAAGATAACGTTGGTGGCGACACCATTCAAGACTGTCAGCAGTGATCCTCTCAATGCATCAGGCAAGGTTACCAGCAGTAATGTAAAAAAATCTTTATCACTTTGTCAAGCCTCTGCATGGGTAATACATAACAGCCATAGCGTAATGCCCCTACACCAATGTAATAAGCAACCAACGCCGCGTGATTTATCACTCAAATATCGGCTGTAAGTATAACATAAAATGTGGATTTGTAAAGTGCATGTGACCACTGAGGAGTATATAGATGCTAAAATATCAGATGTTTATACTTACCCAACTCAATGTTTGGAATGACTAGTCAGTCTGAGGGAGGTCACCCATCAAACTTTTTGATTTCTGCTCCATTTTTCTGCTACTCTCGCTCAGGTTGGCCTTAGGACTCTGTGCACTTTACCACTGCGAACCAGTGCTTAGGTGAGGTGCTCTCTTCTTTAAACATGGTGAAACTGGCTTACACCCATTGGCACATTCAATTTAGTTGTAAGTCCCTAGTAAAGTGGCAATACATGTACCCAGAGCCTGTATATTAAATGCTAGTAGTGGACTTGCAGCATTCATTGTGCCACCCACTTAAGTAGCCCTTCAAACTGTGCTTACTTTGTGCTAGTGTTTGCTGGTGCTCGGCACAGCACATATTTCTTGGCACAGGTATGACAGAGCAGCACATAGTAGCGCTGTTTGTCTATTTTGAAACATCAGCAGGTCGATCTACCATTGTAATATACATAAAAATAGTAATGCCAGCACCTCCAGGCCATTCTCACAGCTGTGGATGGCCAGCAATAGTCCATTGTGTCGCATCTGGAGGAGTGTGATGGTACATAGGTTGCAGTGATACTGCCATTTGGCTGCGCAAGTGAGTGGTGAAACCTGCAGTGGCCTCCTGATAAACATTTTGGTCTCTGGCACTTATTTTTACACAAATTAAGCATTGCCTTCAAACATGTCTCAGGCCTGCCATTGCAGCCTGTGTGTGCATTTTAAAACTGCCATTTCGACCTGGCAAAATAAATTTTTTCTCAGGCCTAAACCTTCCTTTTTAATACATATGAGTCACCCCAAGGTAGGCAGTACACAGCTCAAAGGGCAGGATGCAGTGAATTTAAAAACTTGGCCAAAAGGAGAACAATACTCTTTTTAGATGCAGATAATAGCTGCAGTACATGGAGGGAGTCAAGTATTGACGGTTCCTAAATGTAATAGAGATCATAGACAGGGGCGGCTCCTCTGCAATGGCGGAGGAGCGTCGCCCCACTGGCAGAGCCAGCAGCTAAAAAATAAAACGATATTTGATTGTCGTTTTATTTTTAAGCAGCTGGCTCAGCCAGCGTGTGCAGGGAGGGGCGGGGCCAGGGCATGGGAGGGGGTAGAAGGAGTGCTATGTGCACTCTCTAAGTGCGCATATGTGTTTGGCCGGCCATCTCAGGCCGACCAAAACACACATGCGCACTTAGGTTTCTCCAGCCCGGCTGCATTGAGCAGCTGGGCTGGAGAAACCCCACAGACTCCCTGAGCGGAGCGAAGCGTCTTTTCAGCCCGCTGCGGCAGAGCTCCGTTGACATTGGACAGGAAGTCTGATGCAGCCCCAGTGCCTGCTGGGACACGGAAGAGGAAATACCGGTGCGACGTGGACGCGGCCGGCAACTTAAGGTACATTTTTTCTTTTTTAGGTCTCAGCCTGCACCAGCGCTTGCGCTGGTCTGGCCGAGAGTCTTAGTAAGCGGGTTTTGGAAGTGCAAACCCACTGGCTTTCGGCTGGCGACCAGCTTAAGTTCACGATGGCGTGCACGAGCTGCCATCTGGGTTTCCTATCTCTTCCTCATTTCCTCGTCATGGCTCATTAACTCTCTGGACTCTGATGTTTCAATCGCAGCAGCAGCTCACATTACCAACTGACGGCCCTGGACTACAGTCACATGAAAAACAACAGCGATTAGCATTGAAATGCAAGCTTTTTTTTGTCTAGTTAGAAATATTGCTTCGGTGGGTTGATTTCACCTTATATCGCTATTTGTTTTATATTGGGAGTCACAGCCTAATTACCAGTATTTTTGTTTCACTTTTTTTTTTTTATATATTTATTCGCGCAAAGCACAAAGCTATATTTAAGGTTACTTTTTCCGCGTCACTTCTTCACTCTATTTAAATTCCACACCCCCCACTCTTATTGTCTCTCTCCTTCTCTCTCTCTCTCCTCTCTCTCTCTCTCTCCCTCTCTAATTCTCTCTCTACTTAATTAACTCTCCCCTCTCTATCTTTTTAGCCTTTCATTCTCTCTCACCCCTTTATCTGTTTCTCTTTCAAACTCCTTCATTCACTCTCTCTCCCCTTCTTTCTCTCTCTCTCTATCCCGCTCCACTCTTTATTCTATGTACACCCTTTCTCTCTCTTTCTCTCTCACCACCCTCTCTAATTGGGCATTATATCTTCACTCTATCTCTCACTCGGCAATACCACAGCATCACTCAGCATCACCACAGCATCACTCAGCGCAACCACAGCATCAATCAGAGCCAGCACAGCATCAATCAGAGCCAGCACAGCATCACTCAGCACCAACACAACATCTCTCAACGCCATCACAGCATCACTCAACGCCATCACAGCACCACTCAGTGCAACCACAGCATCACTCAGCGCCACCACAGCATTACTCAGCAGAACCACAACATCACTCCGCGCCACCACAGCATCACTCAGCACCACCATAGCTTCACTCAGCGACACCACATCATCACTCAGGGCCAACACTGCATCACTCAACACCACCACAGGATGACTCAGCACCACCACAGGATGACTCAGCACCACCACAGGATGACTCAGCACCACCACAGCATTGCTCAGCACCACCACAGCATCGCTCAGCACCATCACAGCATCGCTCAGCACCACCACAGCATCGCTCAGCACCACCACAGCATCGCTCAGCGCCACCACAGCATCGCTCAGCACCACCACAGCATCGCTCAGCACCACCACAGCATCGCTCAGCACCACCACAGCATCGCTCAGCGCCACCACAGCATCGCTCAGCGCCACCACAGCATCGCTCAGCGCCACCACAGCATCGCTCAGCGCCACCACAGCATCGCTCAGCGCCACCACAGCATCTCTCAGGGCCACCACAGCATCACTCAGGGCCACCACAGCATCACTCAGGGCCACCACAGCATCACTCAGGGCCACCACAGCATCACTAGGTGCCACAACAATATCACTCTGCGCCACCACAGCATCACTCTGCGCCACCACAGCATCACTCGGCGCCACCACAGCATCACTCGGCGCCACCACAGCATCACTCGGCACCACAGCATCACTCGGCACCACCACAGCATCACTCGGCACCACCACAGCATCACTCGGCACCACCACAGCATCACTCGGCACCACCACAGCATCACTCAGCACCACCACAGCATCACTCAGCGCCACCACAGCATCACTCAGCGCCACCACAGCAGCACTCAGCGCCACCACAGCATCACTCAGCACCACCACAGCATCACTCAGCGCCGCCACAGCATCACTCACGCCGGAACAGCATCACTCAGCGTCGCCACAGCATCACTCAGCGCCGCCACAGCATCACTCAGCGCCGCCACAGCATCACTCAGCGCTGCCACAGCATCACTCAGCGCCGCCACAGCATCACTCAACGCTGCCACAGCATCATTCAGGGCCACCACAGCATCGCTCAGCACCACCACAGCATCGCTCAGCACCACCACAGCATCATTCAGCACCACCACAGCATCACTCAGGGCCACCACAGCATCACTCAGGGCCACCACAGCATCACTCAGCACCATCACAGCATCACTCAGCGCCAAGACAATATCACTCAGCACCACCACAGCATCACTCAGCACCACAGCAGTATCACTCAGCAAGACCTGAGTATCATTCAGCATCACCTCAGCATCGTCTCCGCAACAGTCACCACCACCACCACTACCACCTCAGCATCACTCAGCACCACCTCAGCCTGCTCTCGGAATCTGGCATCTGTTGATTCTCCCCTAGCGTCTGGCCGCTGCTAGTGTTATAATACAGGTACTAGTTCCCAACCTTCACCCTCCGATTGTTTATGCCCCCTCCAAAAAAAAGCTTTAACAAACAACCATTGCAATAGGCAGAAACAAGTTGCCAGCATTGCAAGAACAAAAGAAAACTGAGGAAATTTTTTATTTTAAATACTTTTTTAATATGGTTGTTCAGTTTTACATAATGCCTTCTTGGTCATATATAAAGTAACAAAAATGCTTCTGACACTTTTTTATTATAACTTTTCAGCATGCTGCACAGCAGCCACACTTCTCTACAGCACAGCTTGAAGACATTGGCAAAGTCAATAGCTCTGGCTAAACACTTATAAGGCCCCAAAGGCGAGACCTATTGGCTATGCCAATGCTTGTTTATTATTCCTCCCCGGTGCTCTCTTTTCCCTGTAGCCCCTCTCCCCCGCTCACACCCGCCCCACTACCTTTTGTATGTGGCAGCCACCACTGATCATAGAGCTCTACTCTGGACAGGTGAGAAGGTTTCTTTCTCAAAGTATTTTTCTAGCGATGCTGCACAGTATTTTTCTAGAGAACATGAAATCCATTTAGGGATTCCTTCCTAGAGACTGGACCCTTTCTTGGAAATCCTGAAAAAATCATGCCTCGCAACCTTGAGGGCCTTATTTACAAGAAACTGACGCATCGGCATTGATGCTTCAGTTTCTTGCGCCTGCGTGAAATGTGCTTGCGACACCATGGATGCTCTGTATTTACAATACAGGGCTCCATGGCACAAGGATTAACAGATGCGTCAGAAATTCTGACACATCTGTTCGCTCAATAGTGACACATTGCTGGAGTTGGACATAAATCTGACGCAACTCCAGCAATGCGTCAGAACACAGAGGCGAGCCCCATTGTAAAAGCCCTGCGTCATTCCTTACGCCTGGTCTGAGCAGGCGTAAGGATTTTGATGCAGTGAAATCGTAGAGTGATGCAGTGAAATGTTGTAGATTTAACTACGCCACTTTTACGTGGCTTTTTTGCGTGGGAATGCCTACCCTGCATACATTATACCTGCTGCAGGTATAACGTGGCGCAGACCTCTGCAAACTGACGCATTGGGCCCAATGTGTCAGTTTGTAGATATGGAGCAGTGTGGGGCACTGATTACACTGCTGCTGCATCAAAAAAAAGTGACACAGGAACGGCGCAAGCTCCTCGTAAATGAGGCCCTGAATCTTTACGTAGGTATGGGTGGTACAGCGCCATTGGAAAAAAAGTGATTCTTGATGCAGTCCAGATCTGTTTTTACTTACATTCGATTTCTAGGTTCCTCGCACTTAAAGGAGCCATCCAGTGTAGGGGAAAAACACAGTTCTCGGTACCAAGCCCAGCTCTCTACAAATCACCAGCAAAGGGCCTGCCAGAACCTTCCTTAGTTTGATGACGCCTACTTGGGTTGTGAGACCTATTGTGGCGTCGTTTACCGGATGCACCCTTTAATATTCAATGTATGGGCTTCAGTCTGCTGAACTGCATAACCAATAGCTACACCGTCTTAATAAGTGATTTGTCCGGGATACATTCTAGGATGATGTAGCGGGCAAGCTCATTTTATCGACATCATAAGGATGACAAGCTAAAGTGTCCCACAGATATCTGACCCTGTGACGATGGGGGTCACCCACAGAGCCCTGGTGTGGATGCACTAGTCCCGCTGAGGCAGTAGCCCTGATGGAGTGTGCCAGCAGTCAGCTGCTGCTGAGAGGGTAAACGAGATATATGATGTTCAGATCAATTCTTTTTTATGGACTTGATGGGATCAGTAATATGTATATATGTCCCAAATGAGAATCTGTTTTGCAAATGTCAAAAGACCTTTGAACAGACAAAAAATAGAAACAAAAGATTTTTCTTTTTTCTAGTATGTGACTGAAAAACACTTGTGTCGGTGGTTCTTGTGGTCCAGGCTAGATAGCTAAAGCGGGCGTGTGGTGAGCAGCAATAGCAAAAAACACAGCAAAAAAATACTCTTGAAAAGGCGAGCGCGTGCAGCAGAAGCATACCTAACGCGAGAGCTTCCTGCCCTAACCACAGCGCGAGCTCGAGGCAGGGTGGAGCGTCAGAGTGGGGGGCCCGGCGAGGGCAGGACCCGCGGGACTGGCGCCGCCGCCCTAGTGTAAGCGAGACATGTGAACTTACACACACACTCGCACCTACAACGACTCGCACGTTTACTCAGCAGATTCCCAGGGGCCTCTCACACTGTCGGAGGAAGAACATTGGTGATGTTGCTCCGAGAGAACCCCCATATCGTGTCTTGGTACCCTTAAGAGTTCAGGAGCGCTGCACCACAAGCAACTGCGTCCACCTAGGGACACACACACAGACTTACTTTGCACCTGTGCATTAAAGATATTTATATCACCCCCGGGACCCTCAACCGTGCAGTGCCTGTGCATCACTGCTATAGCACGTCCAGGAATCCTCAGCCGTGCAGTACCTATGCACCACTGATATAGCATGTCCAGGAACCCTCAGCCATGTAGTACCTATGCACTACTGATATAGCATGTCCAGGAACCCTCAGCCGTGCAATACCTATGAACCACTGATTTAGCACGTCCAGGAACCCTCAGCCGTGCAGTACCTATGCACCACTGATATAGCACGTCCAGGAACCCTCAGCTGTGCTGTACCTATGCACCACTGATATAGCGCATCCAGGAACCCTCAGCCGTGCTGTACCTATGCACCAGTGATATAGTATGTCCAGGAACCCTCAGTCATGTAGTACCTATGCACCACTGATACAGCATGTCCAGGAACCCTCAACAGTTCAGCAACATGTGCACCACTGGTATAGCACATCCAGGTACCCTCATCCGTGCAGTACCTGTGCACCACTGATATGGACGTCCAGGAACCCTCAGCCGTGCAGTACCTGTGCACCACTGATATGGACGTCCAGGAACCCTCAGCCGTGCAGTACTTGTGAGCACTGATATAGCATGTCCAGGAACCCTCAGCCCTGCAGTACCTGTGCACCACTGATACAGCACGTCCAGGTATTCTCAGCCATGCAGCACGTGTGCACCGGTGATTTAGCACGTCCAGGAACCCTCAGCCATACAGCACGTGGGCACCAGTAATATAGCAAGTCCAGGCACCTCAATTGTGCAGTACATGTGCCCCAGGGATATAGCAAGGTTTGTTGGCAGATTGCCAACCGCCTCTCACACTGTCACAGGAAGAACATTAGTGATGTTGCCCCGAGAGAACCCCCATATCGTGCCTTGTGTAGTAAGTTGACTCTTTATATAATTTACCAAAAAGAGGTATACTGTGCAAAGTGTCCAGGAACTCTTATAAGTGGACAGGGGCTTGCTCTAGCAATCCCAAGGTGCTCTCTTAGGGGGTAGTGTGGCCGAACAGCCTTAGGCTTATCAGAGAGGAGTGGTAGACATCTGCTGAATACACGCAGTCAGTAAATGATACACGTGACTCAATAAGGAGATCCACACCAATTTATAAAAATAACATGTCTTAATATAAATGTAGGCACCAAGATCATCACAATCAGATAAGTACATTTCAAGTTAGAAATATATACAGTTTTGAAAAGTCGACACAGTGCAATTTCTGAAGCTGTAATGTTATCCTACGGAGGAAAGGCATATACTGCATACAGGTACTTTACAGTGACTTACAGGACCAATCTTCTGGACTTAAGGTGAGTATGGGGTAGGGTCCAAGGCAGCACAAACTGGTCACCTCGGGCAGCACTGTGGCGGCTGAGGTGCAAGACAGCGTCGGGTGTCCCGTTGAAGTCAATGGGGATCGGCCTGGTCAAAAAGAGGCTGCAAGCTAGGACTGGGGTACTAGTCTGGCTGAACCAAGAAGGGGGCTCAGGTCTCACAATGCTCAGGGACATGGGGACACCTTTGGTCCTCTTCTCCTCAGGTCGGGGCGACAGAGTGCAGAGGTGTCCTGAGGCGTTGGGTTTTTGTCACCGGAGACGCTCGCGGTACAGGGGGCCTCCACAAAGAGGCTGCAGGTGGCGTCGAGAAGTCCACAGTTGGCAAACCCAAGGTGGGCTTCAGATCCGGAGGGTCTGGGGACCACGCTGGCACCATTGTGCCACTTCAGCTCGGGCTAGAAGGCACGGGTGCAGTGGTGCTTTCCGGTGTTGGGTTTTGTCATTCCAGAATCCTCGCAGGTCTTCTGCGGTGCCTGCAGGATGCAGGGGAGCAGCTCCGCTATTCCACGGGAGTTCCTGGTTCTTGAGTAAAGGCTGGCAGTCCTCCCAGGCTTTTGGAGGCACAGGCAGCTGCAGGATGAGCCATCTTTGGTGCAATTGTCAAGGGCAGCAGGCAGACCGGCAGGGTTGGCGCCAAGTCAGTTGCTAGTCTTCTGTTATTGCTTTTGCGACTCTTCAGTGTCCGTCTGCTTCTTTCAGGTCAGCAGGATTTGATTTCCTGGTGCCAGGGGCTTCCCTAAATACTAGATTTAGGGGCATTAGGGGAGTGTAGGGTAGTAGCCAATGGGCTACTTAACCCTGGGGTCACTATGCCCCCTATATGACCACTTCCTGTGGGAAATAGGCATAACCCAGTACCAGAGTTCCTAATTCTGCCATCACAAAGATGGCAGACCTTGAATTTTCGTGCCCACATCAGGTTAGCCCACCTTTGGGACGGAACTAGCCTGAAAGTGAACACGCCTCTCTGATTACTAATTTTCCCGCCATGCACAAAATGGGCCTTGACCTGGGCGCTTGGCATCCCCTCACCTCTGAGGGAAGTCAGATTTGCATACCAAAGACGGTGGGTTCTTTGAAGCTCCCTGCCTTGGAATGCTAATTCACAGGTCATCCTGTGGGAGGGGGTGTAAACTCCCTCTGCCTGACAGGCTTTGTTCCTGACCTCATGAGAGCATGGGCTCTCACCCCTGGGGGTCAGAAACGTGCCTGTGGTGGCAGGCTGGTCAGCACCAGTCAGACAACACACTAGTAGTTGGTAGGTTTTCATGGGGCACATCCAAGGTGCCCTCTGGGTGCATGTATTAATAAACCCATCACTGGAATCCGTGTGGGTTTATTAATACAAGAAGTTTGATACCAAACATCTTTGGTTTCAGTGAAGCCATCATGTAGCTGGGGAACTCAATCTTGCCCAGAGTCCAGCACATGCATTTAAAATGGCTTCTCTGGTCCCTTGTACTGGCAGTACTTGAACTGACCAGCACGGGGGCATATCTGCTCATGCAGATATGTCCACACATGTATTATAGTGTACCCTGCCTTAGGGCTGTAAGGCCTGCTGTAGGGGTGACTTACCTATACTGCATGCAGTGTCTGCAGGCATGTCACAAAGGGCTGTGTGCCATGCCATGTTTTCACTTTTGTCTGCACCAAGATACGCAGCCTGCAATGGCAGTCTGCATGAGTTTGGTGAGGGGTCCCATAGGGTGAGAAAAATGGGTATGGAGTTCCTCTAAGTCAAGGTGAACAGAAAAGGCGAGATACAATTGGTAGGATCAAAAAAGGGCAACATGGTCCCACGGTTTTAAGGATAAGGGGGGAAGGAATACCTCCTTCGGAACTAGGGCTCTCACACACCTAGCGAGCTAGGTGTCATGCTTCATCATATGAGCCTGCCCCTCGTCAGGTCGGCGCTGCAATACCCGACGGGCACCCAGTACGGGGCTCTCTAGCGGGGATCTTTTGTTCCTGCCGTTCTGGTCCTGAAGAAGTGCCCTGATCCTCCTGACACCCATGGCACGAACCATGTTGACCGATTGAGAGTAGGGCGTACTTAGCTAGATACATAGCCTCTAGTTTTTCGCCACTCTCCATTTTTAACCAGGCAGTTTACCTTTCTTGAATAAAATGACTTCTAGGACTAACTGACCTGTTTTAATTCACTTTTTTTCACATCTACACTCACTAGGCCCCTTACCCCCACTGCACCTAACGGCAGGAACAAACGATCCCCGCTAGAGAGCCCCGTACTGGGTGCCCGTCGGGTATTGCAGCGCCGACCTGACGAGGGGCAGGCTCATATGATGAAGCATGACACCTAGCTCGCTAGGTGTGTGAGAGCCCTAGTTCCGAAGGGAGGTATTCCTTCCCCCCCCCTTATCCTTAAAACCGTGGGACCATGTTGCCCTTTTTTGATCCTACCAATTGTATCTCGCCTTTTCTGTTCACCTTGACTTAGAGGAACTTCATATCCATTTTTCTCACTGTACTTGTTGGGCTTGTATGCTGGACCTCTTTAAACTAGCCCCTCTTTCCCTCCTCTTGGAAACAGGGTCCCATAGAGTGGCACAATAAATGCTTTAGGGACCCTCTTTAGCCTCCTTGCCCTAGCTACCTGGGGTACCAATTACTAGGGACTTACAGGGGGTGCTAAAGGTATTGCCAATTGGGGAAACAATGGTACAGTTTAGGGAAATAGATCTGGCACTG
The DNA here is from genome assembly GCA_963921515.1 of Calotriton arnoldi. Classification (NCBI taxonomy): domain Eukaryota; kingdom Metazoa; phylum Chordata; class Amphibia; order Caudata; family Salamandridae; genus Calotriton; species Calotriton arnoldi. Next base: position 66,907 of record CAWUFW010002465.1, on the reverse strand, counting down.
GGGACCTGGAGCAGGAACCCAGTGCACAGCCTGTCAGAATTGCATCGAATACCAGGCAAAAAGTGAGGGTGACCATGTCAAAAAGGGGCGCTTTCCTACACCTTGGTACCCTTGAGTGCAGTAGCGCTGCATCACAAACATCCTGGCCCACCTAGTGACACACAGACAGACTTTGCACCTGTGCCTCAATGATATATCACCCCGGGACCCTCAACCATGTAGTACCTGTGCCTCACTGATACAGCACATCCAGGCACTCTCAACCACGCAGTGCCTGTGCACCAGGGATATAGCTAGTCCACAAATGCTCAACTTTACAGTGCCTGTGCACCACTGATGGAGCTAGTCCAGGAACCCTCAACCGTGCAGTACCTGTGCATTACTGCTAAAGCACACCCAAGAACCCTCAATTGTGTAGTACCTATGCACCAGGGATATAGCTAGTTCAGGAACCCTCAACCGTGCAGTACCTGTGCACCACTGATACAGCATGGTAAAAAACCCTCAACCGTAAAGTACCTGTGCACCAGTGATATAGCACGTCCAGGAACCCTCAACCGTAAAGTACCTGTACACCAGTGATGTATTACGTCCAGGAACCCTCAACTTTACAGTACCTGTGCACCACTGATATAGCATGTTCAGGAACCCTCAACCGTAAAATACCTGTGCACCAGTGATATAGCACATCCAGGAACCTCAATCGTGCAGTATCTGTGCACCAGGGATAAAGCACATCCAGGAACCTTTAACAATACAGTACCTTTGCACCAGTGAATTAGCATGTTCAGGAGCCCTCAGCTGTACAGTATCTGTGCACCACGGATATAGGTTGGCCAGGAACCTCAACTGTACAGTATGTGTGCACCACAGGTATAGCACACCCAAGAACCCTCCAATGTACAGTATCTGTGCATCACAAGCATCCCCACCCACATAGCGACACACAGACCCTGTACCTGTGCATCACTGGTATATCACCCTCTGGGACCTTCACCCACACAGTAGCTCTACATCACTGATAAAAGTCCACCGACCCTCACATGTACAGTACTGGTGCATCATTGGTACATCATCCCTTGGGATCCTCAGATGGACTGTACTTCGCTGATACATCACCCGGTGGAATTCTCAGTCATACAGTGCCTGTGCATCACTGATATATATCACCCTCAGAGACTCTCATTCGTACAGTATGTTTGCATCACTGATATATCACGACTTGAACCACCCAACTATATAGTGCCTTTGGAATGCAGATTTTCCCCCTCAGTGAACTTCACACTTCCTTTATCTGTGCATCCCTGATGTATTACTCCCGGGGGCCCTCAATCGTACACTATCTGTGCAACACTGACTTCATCACAACCTGAGATCTTGATCCGTATGTTACCTGTGCCTCGCTCAGGTATCACCCCCTAGGACACTCAGCCATACAATACTTGTGCAAGGCAGACATCACCCTGTGGGAGCCTCTCATTTCCTATACTTGTGCATTACTAATATATCTCCACTGAGGACCCACAACCACACTGCACCTGTGTATCATTGATATATCCCACCCAAAGAACCCGGAACCATAAAGTACCAAAGCTTCACATACATCACCCCTTGGTACCCTTTCCCTGTGCATCACTGATATATCAAGTAAGCACACAAAAAGCGACGGTGATCAAAGCTAAACCCCAAATGGGAGTTAAACCAGTCTTAAATGATAGATATGTGCATCAGGTATCCTGGATGAGGAAGCCTCACCCACATTTTGTGGCATGCTTCATCATTGGCCGCCTCATCCCATCCTGGCAAGATGAAACTACCAGGGCGGACTCAACCTCAGTACGAGGGAGTTCTTCATAAAAGACACTAGATGAAGGCGGGATCCAAAAAAAAGTTAAAAATACCTAGAAGTAAACCCAAGGTATTGTTTAAAAATATGAGTGGATGCTAACGTAATGACGCTCTGCAGCCCCAGCTTGATTGAGCATTCATGCACATGTATTATTACACATGCATCTTGATGTGGCAGCCATTTTTTTTTTTTTTTAAATTTACTGTTCCAGGACGTCCGGCGCCCATCTTGGAGCAGTAAATTAAAACAACATAAAAAGTGCATCAAAGTGCATTTAAAAAAAAAAAGGGTCAGCATAGCAATAAATTGGAGTTGCTGGGCCCTCCAAAAGAGAAAAAAAGAATGTGACATGGAGGTGAAAATAGTGGAGGAGGCAAAAGGAAGTAATTGCTGAGAAGTGATTGGTGCACTAGGGGAGATAATAAGCAATAGAGGAGTTGGATGGTACAGTAGGTTTGTTAAAATTGATGAAAAAAAGCAGATTGGGCCAGGAGGAGCAGGGGAAACAACAGACTGGTGAGCATTGGAGGGGAGCAATAGAGAGAGCATGGAAGAGAGCAGATGTGAAGGCAGGGTTGGCTTTAGAGCGGTGTGACCATTGCCACTGCACAGGCGCCTGGCTTGGGGGTGGGGGGAGGGCTCTGTGTTTTGACATATCTTATGAGTTTAAGAGGTCTTTGTGTGTCTAGCAATTTTCAGGCAACAATAAAAATGTCAAGATAACTCTAGTGATTAATATACCTACTTGAGGGAGATCAGTGACAGTTTTTACTCATAATAAAGTAGTGCAGAGGGTTAATGTGCCTGCTGCAAAGTATGTGTACCATGCAGATCACTGACTTGTATTTTATGTAGATGCTCAGTGGGTTACTGCTTTTGTGACAGAGATCCTTATTTTACTTGCAGTACACAAGTTACAATCCTAAGATAATACAGTGAGCTATAAACTGTCATCAAAGAGCTGCATGCAACCTGCAAGGTATAGGTAAGAACAATGTGTGTTTTTAACATGTCTTTAATTATCCTAATGTTGCTAACAAGGATTTGTTTGGGTAGAAATATATTCTTATTAGTAAACCCAACCCCAACCACTGTGTTAAGTTTAAAATCCTGAGTTTATGCTTCGCCAGGCCAGGCACTCTTAAAATATTCTGCCTACCAGTATGGATGACATGTGGCTCCTACAACTTGTAGTGCGCAGTGTCTTTTGTACCATTTCCTATAGACTGTTTTACACATGTATGATTCATTGTCTTTTTATAATGTGTGTGTGCTCTGACACCCTACAATGGTATAAGTAGCACTTTAAAACAAACTAAATAAAGGTGAGAGGGAAGCTATTGAGAAATGAGGGGAACTGTCGGAGAGTGGCAGTGAGGGAATCTATGGAGAAAGAGGTCGTTGGGGGGGCGCCAACAAAGATTGTCGCGCTGGGCGCCACCAGTGATAAAACCAGCCCTGTGTGAAGGGAAAGCTCTACATGGAAGAGAGAACAAAAGAACACTGCTGAAGCAAAAGAAAAAAAGAAGTGTCCTGGAGTGGAGCAGTAGAAGGATACGTCATCCAATCAAAAGATGGTAAAGAAACTGTGCTGCAGGGGAGGGACAAACACAAGAAAAGAATTGAAAATCATTGAAAAGGATGGAAGCAAATGAGATTGGCAAGAAAAGCAACCACTGGAAAGCCTTGGGATGACACAAATTTCACAGTAAGTATTGATATTGTTCACAGTAGGTCTTCGACAACAGACAGCTAAGGCTGTTTGTAGGTGAGACCTAACCAAAAAAAGAAAAGCAACCGCTCTGGTGAGGAGGGAAGAGAGAGAATGTGAAAAACATTGTCAGCAATGCAGTGTCATGATCACAATTTCCATCTAATTATGTTCATTTACATCATGTTTGACACACACATTTATCTTTTTTCTATGTGTGACCGAATTTGGCAGAAAGAGATGGGAGAAATAGAGAATCAAGTGAGTTGCGTAAGATAAAACAACTTAATCAAATTGTAGAAGCTATGATTTGATCTCAGATGTTCAGGATCCACAGAGCAAGATAAGCACCTAAGCACAGTCTGCATCTCAGAAAAGAAATGGGAAATTGCCTTTAAGACAGTTTTTTTCTGTTTGGAAAATTATGACCTAAAAATTTATTTAGAATATGGGCCTGTCTACCAGATCTATCGTTAGGCAAGGGTTACTCAGTGCCGAAAATGATGTGATACCTTTCTGGGACCCCAGACATAATTCTAACATACAAATTGTCTAGAGCACAAAAGTCAACAATATAACCATCAAAGTCAATGTTGTTTAAATGTGCATTATTTCTACTTACCAAAATATCTATATTAATGAATGGTTCCTTGCAAACTAAAATAGCTAAGTTGTATCCAATGATTACATGAAGGATTTTTTAGGTCTGGCCTAGAGACAACTTCAGCTGTATCACCAGCTTTGTGTAATAAAAATAATTCATAAATAAAAAGATACACACACAGAGGGACTTTGGGCCTTCAACAAGCGGCCTTTTGAACTGTCATTCACATTTTGCTTTTGCCCACCACAAGATACAGCATGGGAAAAGGATCAGCCAGCTTCAGCCATTGGCTCTCTTACAGTGTGAATGACAGCATGTGCCTGATCACATGTGCACATCCACTTAAAAAAGAAGTGAACTTGAGTACCATTGTTGGAAGGCCAATACTGTACATGGCCAGTGCTTTTTTATATTATTTATCCTTTTTACATCTAATTTGATAGTTTAGCTGTCTGAAGAGTTATTGTTACCAATTCTTTCAAATCTACAGAGTGGGCAATGTTTTCGCCCATAGGAGTATTTCTCTGCCCCCCACCCCCATGCGTTTCGCTATTTGATGCATCAATCCACCCTCTGGGAAGTGCTTCCTTTGTTATTTATGACAGACTGTTTTACATATGAAAAGTACATCCATATAGAAACAGCTCTTTTGTTACTCTTTTTCCCGGCATTGGCAAAGCCAAGAGGTTCGACAATAACACATGTAACCAGCATTTGTGCATGCAATGCATGCATCAGCATTTCTTCATGACTGTGTTTGCCTTTGTTAGCACATATAGGGCCATATGTACCAAAGGGTTTTACCCATTCTGGGGTCGATTCCGATTCGGGCCGGAAATCTCTCCGACCGAGCCGGACCCGGAGAGATTTCCGACCGAATCGGACCCGTGCAGTCCGACCGAACGAGTACGATGCGCACGTATGCCATCGGACCCGAGTCGGTCGGACTCCCATTGAAGTCAATGGGAGCCGGTCGTACAACGCGTACGCGGGCTCCCATTGACTCAATGGGTGCGAGGCGGACAAGTGCGCCCCCTACAGCGGGTACGCGGCCGAGCGATTTGCGCCGTACACGCACAGGTAGGGGGACCCATGGGTCCCCCTGTGTGCGACTCGCGCGGCTATGCGTACAGGGGGTCCGACATGGATCCCCAAAGTACGGCTCCGACAGCTCTTTCGAGCCGGAGTGCGCGGCTCGGTCGGACTGCTCGCGGCGCGCATCGTACTACCCGGCCGGGAAACGTCTCCATTGCGCGGTGCGAGTCGAGTCCGAGCGAGTCGGTCGGGTGCGGTTCGAGCCGGGAACGAGTCGGTCGGAGCGGTCGGGACGCCCGGACGAGTCGGTCGGCGAGTCGCATCGTACTCGCTCGGCCGGACCCGCGTACGATTCGGTTGGGAAACAGGGCTCCGAATCGGATCCGGTAAAGCCGAATCCGATTCGGAGCCCTACCGGCCGAGATCGGAATCGGCCCCTTTGTGTCTATGGGAAAATGTGTTCGCACATATGGCCCATAATCCTGGTCTTTGGTTTTGCCAGGGCTTGTTTTCTTTGTTATGTCATCCCTGTGGGCTCAATCTGTCCTCAGATTGCAGAAACTCCAAGCCAATTGTATCTTTCTTAGGCTTTCTTTACGGAAATAAGAATCATAATTCCTGTGAAGTGCCTGCTAGAAAGCACATGTAGTGTATGCGTTTCATTTTGTGTTTTACATTTGTATTACAATCATACAGTCGCCATCTCTAGGCAGCTGTATGTTTTCTGTTTGAGGCATTGGCTTACAATATTACTATTTTGTCTCATATCAGGGCTGGGTAAATCTCAGGTCTGGTAAGACCACAGACCAAAGGATGTCAGGGTCTGCATCACCCAGCGCGGTCCCCCTGTTCTGATGCTCCTTCGCAACACATGATTATTCAGGCTTTAGATATGCTCATACGTTAGTTATTGCATTTTTAGCATTGTTTTGACCGCACATTTGGCTGTGGATGGCATTTCTAGGTGTCTCCTGATGGCAGACAGGCCAGGGCAAGTGATACAGGGCGCATGCGTGAAAGTGTGTGTAACTGACCTGGCTCATGATTATTTGAAGCATTGGAACCAGCAGACAGGAAATGACGATGGTCCTGGCTGGCTCCCAGGGCAGACGGTCTCACCTGTTTTCTATGTGCTGCATGGTTCTGGCGTCACTCTGTTAGAGTCTTGCCTTACTGAAATTTTGATGGTACAAATGACGTTGCCTCTCAGAGACTGTAGTAAGCGAAGCTATGGAAGCTTTCTGCCTGCTCTCCAGAGTGGGACGCTTGGGGAAGAGCTCGCTCTCCCGCTCGAGACAGATGGAAGAGACATTAGCATCATTCTGTCCTGAACTTTGAGATCTTTCTTCTTCATCTAGTCTTAATGTTCCCCGTTGTAGCAGGGGTCCCCTAGGGTGTGTGCGTGTCAACTAGGCCTAGCACCACCACAGCAAATGGTGTGACACTGCACACAGCATGGTGGTTATGTGCAGTGAACCACGAGCGGTAGATGCACCTTTATTTATGCCCTCGGGACGGAGTCCGGCCCCACAGTGTACTGTGAAACATATTATGGTAGTGGCCGGATGGCTCACTACATCCGTCACTTTTGTACTCGTCTCTTGCAGGGGGTCGGGCTTGACAGCCCAGCTGCCGCCAAACAATTATGTGAGTACCACTAGAGAGGGGATTTGGCTCCGCCCACAAGTTGGGAGGCAGGAGTACATGTTTTGATTGGGCAGAAGTTGTGTGCTTCCACAAAAAAAGTGCTTGCCCTCCACACAGCTGTAACATTTTGTTTACTTATCCAGCTGGCTGAGATTGAACTTTCAGGGGCACACACATGACACTGTAATGCTGTAAAAGTGTCTTAAATGACTAGATAATACATGGTGTTTGTCTTTGCCTGGTAGCAGCACAGATGTGAGGAGGACTGCCATTAACGTACATCAGAGCCGGACTGGTGGTAGCGGGCATCGGGTGTTTCCCCAGGAGGCTGGAAGGGTGGGGGCCGGTTTTGCAGCAGTAGGGGCCGGTTTTGTTACTGGGGGCCGGTTTTGCAGTGGTGCTGCAATATCGCCCCCCAGTAACAAAAGCAGCATTGCTCCACATTTGCAGCCCCAACTCCTCATCCTCCCAAGGCACTGGTCCGTCAAAATTTCCATGGCTGGTTTCGGTTCCCAGTCCGGCCCTGAACTACATGGATTTTTAGGTCTGGCTTGACAGTGCAACAGTCATGGGACCTATTAACTTACCCCAATATTATTCTACAGTTCTTTGCTTCAACACAAATGTCTATGCTATTTAGTTGTTATACTTCAAACTACTATACAACATTCCTTTAAAGCCAGACCTATTAGCATTGCTAATGCTTGTTCTGTCCTAGTGGCCACACATTAGAACACCCTCCGGCAATGTGTCCGCACTATCAAGCAACTCCAGCCTTTCGGCAAAGCTTAAAAAAATTGGCAGTTCTCCTCTTAGGTTAATACCTCTGCTGTACAGTGCCTTGTTCTTTATCTGTGTTATTACTGCTCTTAGCAAACTTCAAATTAATGAAAAAATAGTTTTTACTACCACTCTTTTAATCCTATGCAAAATCACACGAATGCATGTAGGGAATTAGGCTAGGTGTTTATCGTAGATTTTTTCCATAAAGTCGCAGAATTCCAGGGGTGCACGTACGGAAATTACCCACAGGTTTTAAGGCACAAGATTCAGGTATCCTACCTCACTCAACAGGTGTTCAGGGGGGCACTTGCCTTGCTTGCACTAGGGCCCATGGCAATTTGGCACTGGTTCGAAGGAGTTTCCATGACAACCCATGCAGCACCGCTTTCATCCCCAAAGCAAACATCCTCATGCGACTAAGTCCAAGTGTAAGATGCGCTTTTCCGCATGGAAAACTGAATTAAATCATACAAATCCTGAGCTTGTGAATCCTTTTGTTTGCTCATATAAGTGGCAGGTATATAAAATGATTTATGAACAAGTCCAGTATTCACAGAACACTTTCACTGTAGTAATTAAAAGAGCACAACATTTTTTTGAAGGTTCATTAATTAAAGTGAATCACAGCACACCTGAATGCACTCTGACACCTTCAGCAGTATCTGTCGGTGTCTTTGTATCATCGTCTTACACGACCAAGGCTCAATTTGTGCCGGTGGTAGCACATGGTGGGCACCAGTACTCATATTTGGAGGCTGAGACTAGTTTGTCATCATCAGAGAAGAGGCAAGAGGTGAAATCAAGACTGAGTGGCCTTGGTATGCCAACCCTTAGGCACTGCTGGTGGTAGACTCCAAAGAAAAACTTTGGACTCTTGCACATTAATTAAGCACTTAGGGGCTTATTTACAAGCCCCTTGCGCCACTTTTGCGTCATTTTTAACATGGGAAAAGTGACGTACGGGTGGCGCAAGGGGCTTGTAAAATCTGCCCCTTAGTACTCAATGTTCAGGAAGGACTTCAAACAACATTCATGACAAGAATAAGTTTTATATTAAAAAAACAATTTCAAAGCTCTACCACACATCCATTAACTTCATCAGCCCAACCTACTGAGTGGCACTTTCACTGTGACCTCAAAGTGCATTAAAGTGCTGCATGTTACACATAGAGGACTCTGGAACTAACATTAAAGATAAACAGTGTGGTGAAGTCCCAGCAAAAGTAAATAGAATCGATACAAAACTGCCTGTCATAGTTATTAGCGGTCATAATTTCTTAAGAATAACTTCCTTTTGTATAATGTTGTCATTCATTTGAAAAATGGAAGAGACTAAATCCTATGGCACTTGTAATACGGCAAACAAGATATATGTCACAATTGTTGCGGGTGTCCAGTCAGCTGTATCACTAGTGCATTACAGCCTATGACACTTGTAATGCGGCGGCCGGGATAGCCATCATGTTAGGCAGAGTAGCACCTCCGTCAAACTCTAAATAAGGCCCTCTGTATGTGAGGAACCCTAGTTCTCAAAAATTCATAGTTGAAGCCCAGTTTCTGAAAGACCTTTACATCTGCACAGATGGTGGGAATGCGCTATACAAATACACATAACATAACATAGTTCAGCAATGATGTTCTTCACAAGGCGCTTCAAATTTGTTCCGCCATTTCACTTGATCACCCGCGGCTAAAGGGAGACTTTAACTACATCGTTATAGTTGGGACCTTGAAGCAAAAACCAACCTTTTCAAGAGTTAAATTAAAGAAAGATAAATGACAAGACATCAAACTCAAACAACAGGTGCTAGCCATTCCAGCTCAATATGCCAGCGAATCATGTCAGTTACACCATTACCCAATCAATGTGTGAGTTCCTTCCAATGTTTATGTGACTCAATGATATGTAATACATCTTAGGGTCAATGCTTCCAGTGTATAAGAAAATACCTTTTTTTTTGTGTTCAATATCTTTATTGTTTTAAAAAGTAAGAGTTCATATAGTTGTAATAAAATGCAATACAACAGAACAACATGGTCAATAGATAAGTAAGACATTTAAGAAAAAACAGACACAAAGGTAAAATTCATGTCAGAAAATAATGAAATCACACATAGTACCGGCTCAATATGTCATATAAAAAGAGTATCTTATACTGGATTGATAACAAAAAATTAGTTGTATTGCATAGATACCAAGAAAGTGCCAGGATAAGCGAAAGAAACAAGGAAAGGATAGAAAGAGAAAATAAGAAGCAGGAACAAGGAAAGAAAGAAAGAGAAAGGGGACGATAGATAGATAGATAAATGGGTAGATAGATAGATAAATAGATAATACAGATGGATAAATGGATAGATGGGTAGATGGGGACACCTGCAACAGTATGAAAAATAAATTAAGCAATAGAGACAAAGGGATATTGGGCTACCAACCCCTGAGATGACAATTTCATATATTTATCCAGTGACCTCCAGATAGTATTGGAAATGGGAGGAGTACAGTGTCTCTCTTCAACCGAAGTATGGGCCCCACGAAGAAATGATACCCAAGCCCACCAAGTATGATAGGACAGTAGATTAAAGGATTTCCACTCAGTTAAAATAATTTTGACAGCAATTGAAATAAGAAGATCTAATAGCTGCATATCAGTATCATCCAGAGGAAGAGGGAACATGCGGCCCATGGTCCCAATAAAATCATAGGGAATGAAAGTTCCACTGGAATGTCAAAAATTAGTGATAAGTGTTTCTGAACTAAATCCCAAAAGGGTTGTAGTAACGAGCATTCAAAAAACATATGTTGGTAAGTGCCTGGGACCAAATTGCAATTCCAACAAAGATCCCTATCCCTCAGCTTCAGTTTATGTAAACGAGCAGGGGTCCAATGCAGAAGATTCATCGAAAAGAATTTAGATTGCATAAGGGAAGGAGCAATCTTATTTCGTAGTGAAACTTTCCCAATTAACTGCCATGACTCTTGTGAGATATGTTTAAAAATATCACTATCAAAATGATGTGACCATTTATCTTGTGTAATAGTAGCCTGTGAAGGAAGTGGCGCAGATACAAATTTGTATATTTTCGAGGCAGGATGACCTGAACGAGACCACATAGACAGAAGTGAAATAGTAACCGAATCTGTACAGAGGGTCACTTTAGAGAGGGCAACCTTTAATTTTAAGAAATAATAGAAATCCATATTGTTAAGATTATATTTACTGGCCAAAGAAGAAAAGGGAAGAGGATCATGATTGGAATCATAAAGATGTTTGACCAACGTAAGACCTCTATTAGCCCAGGAAGACATCGTGGCAGGATCGATATCAGTAACAATTTTAGGATTATACCATAATGAGCAGTGGCGGCTGGTGAGGTTTGTGAGTGGTGGGGCTGGGCTTGGGGTGGGGGGTGGGGTGGAGAGGACTCCTGGCACCAAAGGTCCTGGAAACTCTGCCCCAGGCCCACCATGGCCCTGCCTTCACCTCTGCAGTAATCTCCAGACTCCTTCATAGACACCCATGATGCGAGTCCCTTCCGTGACTCCACAACCCCACATCATGTTGTGTACTTAAATTCTAGCTTCTACAGGATCCAGTGCATACCCAGTGGGGGGACACTGCCTGTGGCAGGGGTGCCGACTCTGTGGCAGAGCTGGAGTCTGTCTTACACACAACCGGGTGTCATTTATGACATGTTACACTGCCTAATTTGTGTAAATGAAAGAGTCCGGTGCCCAAAGCTCTGTTCTGAAACCTGCTGCCAGTACAACTAAATGTCATAAATCCACCTCAGACCTCTACCAAACATTCCATGCCTCTTCAGCTCACTCCTGCAGGGTCCTTCCTTCTCCCTTTGTGATGGTTTTCCCATCTTTCTCTTCCTCCGTCTTCCCCTTTTGTGCTTTTTGTCTAGGCCCTCGTGGTACCTACCTGATCTCTAACTTTATCCTCAGACCCTCCTTGCAACCAGCACTGTCCTGTGCCACAGGCCCCCTGAAATGAACGTACTAGTGTTGCCCCCTGCCATCCCTGATGGAGGCGCTGTCTGAAGTTAATATCTTACTTTACTACTTCTAGGACACCACACACTCGGTCTCCATCCTCGCCTTATTCTAAGTTTACACACCAGGGTAAAAGCAGCTGCCTTTTCTATGTGATTTGTCTATTGAAAGCAGGCACCTTCTTCCACTATCCAGTACCAGCAGCCTTCAGCTGCACGTTGAACCCCACATGTGAACTGCAAAACTAGATACACTGCTCCAACCGAGCCCCACAAGACTGGACACACCGATCCAGCCCATGTCCCCCAAGACTGGACACACAGCCCGGCACAATGCACTTACAATTTAAACATAGACTTACGGTACACAGCTTAGTGATGAGAACACGAAAAATACATTTTTATTTCCAAAAAGCCAATAAGAAATAGCTATGATGAATTTCGTAGTATGTCATTGGCAGCAAGGTATTAGCAAAACATTAATGGCCACGTAGCACTTAAGAAATGATAGTGTCTTTAAAAAGTACTCGTGATGTGGGAACTGGAAATCAACTCAACATGTCTGAGAGGCATGCCCCTTTAGAATACTGTACCTGTTCATAGGAAATTGAAATATCTTTGTTTAATAAGTTACACCTCTGTTTCTAGCGCCTACGTGCAGAGGAGCTAGAAATGTACAGTTGCAACGTAAGATTATAAAAGCCAATTGTGCAGGAATTAAAGAGTGCCTGTTCTACTGTTTGGCTGTTGTTTTGATAACAGTCAGTGTGAGAGTTGCTCTCTGAGGAATGTCTGATCTCAAAAGAGATCTGTCTGTCTGAAGGCATGGGACGTACTGTTTGAGGTTCAGATAATACTTTTTTCTAAGCCTCTTATCGATGCCCGTAGCCAGTCACTTATTGATGGAATTTCCATTGTTGGCTAAGCCATGCTGTCCTTTACCAGATGCTGTGTCCGGGAGAGCGATTTTACTACATGTACCAGGGGTCTGTGGGTCCAATATAATCACGTCATAATGGTGTTTATTTTTTTCCACAGCGAGGTCACGGTGCTAGAGTTACACTTTCTGAAAGATCACGTTTCCATTGGCCAGTTTTAGCTTGATTTTAGAGTTAAATACCTAGACCAAGGCTGCTCTTCTGCATGTTTTCACAGGGAACGTTTACTTTCTAAAGCACACTGCTGAGGATGTAATATGCTCTTTCTCCATGCTACAAGTGAAGTTGTTTGGTAGAAGCATCCCGCATGCTTCTTGAATTCACCATGTCTCACTGCCATACTACGTACAGGCCAAAATGTATCTGTGATTCTCGACGACTGTTGAGAGATGATATTCTTTGTTGGGATGAGGTGTTTTGGGAAGTGCTTACAATTTAATTCGGAGTGAAGGGTTTTCAACTGCTCAAATGCGTAAACAAGACTGTTTTATAGTAAGGCTGTGATTTTTAAAGCATGCACATTGCCCATGTGCCATCGCACATGTTCATGGTGCCACCTTGGTAAGTGTGTGAGTGCATAGGTGCCTCTTGTGACGCCAGAGTCCAGCTAAGGATGGACTTGTTTTCAACGCCTCCCTCTTACCGGGGCCTCTCTCAGCCATTCCACAAGTTTCCGTTTCCTTGCATTTTTATATAACTGCCACGATGACGGGACTGGCCGGAGCCTGCATGCACACCCATTATTCGCACTGCAGCATCCAGAACGTTACACTCCCTTTTGCTCCTCGTCATCATCGTGTTGCAGTATGGTCAGTACACAGGGCTGTCCAACGCAGGTACAGGAGGGCCAAATATATGTCAGATGTAACACTGGCAATATGGATAAGTTCTACTGAGATTAATTGCATGTACATATATTTTATGTTGTTATCCTGAAACTCTGGCAGGGCTCAAGCCCTCCGTGGCCTCCCCTGATTGAGGGCAAGTATTGCTGAGATTGTGAATCCCTAATTCTTTCGAAGCTACTGTCCAATTGGCCAACGTGAAGAGATAAATGGGCAGCAAGGCATTGATATCACCGCCCAAAAACAGAGAGGCAAGCACGATAAGCAAAGGAAGCGATCTAGTGATCCCTGACAAAAACTAGGGAAGACAATCGGCACAAGACTCTGAAGCAGCCGGGCCACTGCAAGATGGTGCCTGCTGAAGCATGGCGCTGGTTCTAAGATCAGAGATGGACGTCGGTGACAGGGCAAATGTGCACTCACAGAGTTGTGTTATAATCCCAGCAGTGCAAATGTAACCGTCACCCTTCTAGGTAAAAAAATACATAATTAACCCCGATAACTGTCTTCAACAACATATTGGTAGCCAGCCAGGCCCAGCTGCTAATTTATTTTTCTTTACATACCAACGCTTGGTCCACTGCACTCACAGGGTTGGGAGTTGTAGGAACGCCGGGACTGAATGGAACTTGAAGCGCACGCCGACACAAACACATGCAACTTCAGTGCGCACCACCTTGTCTGCTCCTGGCTGCCAGTGAAGCCACATACACTGGAGCTCAAATGGCGTCCACAGTTCTACAGCGTGGCGGCAAGCAGGCATCTCGAGTCTGCGCAATGTATCTTCAAAAGCCTTCAGGACAAACTGCGCAGACCCAATTCTCGGGTTTCCGCCTGCAGCTAACCACACCCTTTCCCAAATCGTCACAGGTCCCCACCCCCTATAACGAGTTGGGAAAGGGTGGGGTAACCATGATGTCCACTCCATGATTGACGTGAAGCCCCAGCACATCGGGGCTTCATTTTAGAACGCCCGGGGCTAATTTCATCTTCACGTCATCAGGGGGTGGAGAGTGTTCTTCAATGCTATTTATTTGCCGAGCTGATGACCTCACAGGCCTCAGGGCTGAGAGATCATCAGCCCGGCAAACACTGTAGACTTTGGGCGTGTCTTTTGCAGTGTGTCATGACGAGTCAATCACAGCAACAAACAAGCAGGGTGAGTGTCAGCATGCACAGCCCCGGCCCTAAGCAAAAGATGTATGCGATTGCGTACGTGTTGTTTTTTTTTTTTTTGGAAGAAGCAAATTGAAAGTCTTTTTTTTCATTTAGGAAATGGCACTCACTGGGGGGGAAATTAAAGGGGGCGGAGCCCCGACGCCCATGGACAGAAACCGCCACTGATAATGAGGACCATCTCGATTTATGAATGGGGTTGGAAACCTTTTTATCTATATGTTTCAGAGCATTAATTGTGTCTGAAATAATACGGCTTGAATGAGGTAACACAAGTTTAGAGGCAGTGAGAAAAGAGGGGGTAGAGAGAGGAGAACACAACACTTGTTCAATACAAATCCACGTAGGAGTATGGTGTGAATTCGATAAAAACCAGAGAGCACCCTGAGACGATAAGAAAGCAATTTGATACAAATTCCAATCTGGAAGATTACAACCACCCAAGACAGATGGCTTCCTAAGATGTTTGTATGCAATTCTAGCACGTTTGTCACCCCATAAAAACTTTGAGGTAAGTAGGTCAATCTCACGGAAAAAGGATGAGGACAGCCTCACAGGTAGCATTGAGGATAAGAAGTTAATAATCGGCGTTATCATCATCTTGAGAGTTTGGAGCCTTCCCCACCAGGAAATATATTTCGGAGACCAAGAGGATAAAAGATCTTTAATCTTAGCTAGAATGTGAGATTCATTATAAGAAATAGTATCTACAAGGTTATTGCAAAACCAAATTCCTAAGTATTTAATTCGAGTCGATTGCCATTTAAAGCCAGCCTCACCCATATGAGAAGGGAAGCACAACGCATTAAGAGGGAACATCTCCGTCTTGTCTCTGTTCAAAGTATACCCTGAAACGATTGAAAATTCTTTAATGGTATTAGAGATGGCAGGGATGGCAGTAGCAATGTCTTCAGAGAATATGAGAACATCGTCTGCATACGCAGCCGTTTTAAGTGTATGTGTACCAAATTGGAAACCTTTGATGTTGTCATTTGAGTTGAGTAACCGAAGGAGTGGGTCTATGGTCAATAGAAAAAGAAGGGGTGATAACGGGCACCCTTGTCTAGTTCCCTGACGAAGGTTGAAAAAGGAAGACGTAGCCCCATTAACTCTGATGTTGGCTTTAGGTTGGGAATATAGGGACATTACCATGTTTATAAAAGAATATCCTAAATTATGAGAATGGAGTACTGCGTGTAAAAAAGGCCAAGAAACTTTTGATATACAACATCCATTGTGTACACCCAAAGTCAAAGTCAAACAAAACTTTATTCGGTGCAAAGTATGACACCATAAAAGCATTCTAATCGGCGGGATCGGTTACAGTTTTTCTTTTAAAAATGAGAGTATACAGTCAAATTTAAAAACGACAAAATATCAGCTCAATCGATACATCAAAGTACAATACACATTACATGACACATAGTGCAAATAGGCAAAATAACCTATGTCACATAAGTACGAAAAAGTGCAAAGTGCTTATTATATATCCTGATAAAATACGCAGTAAAAACAATCAAAGTGACCTGTGTTAATAGGTACGTAAAGTGCATTGTGGTATTAAATAAATGTCCCTATAAAACTACAAAAGGATAACGAAAATGGTGCAGCATAGATTGGGGAGGCTTTCGATCACATAAAGTGCATTTGTGCTATTGTATGTCCCGGAGTGCTATTGTATGTCCCACGGTGCGGTACATATCATATCTACATACACTCGTCTGGATTTTCATATACCAATGCATCCAAATGTGAGTAAGTTTTCCTTCTTCTTATTGCCATTAATATGAACGAGATGACTGCAATTACAAAGATGGAGAGTAAGTCACTTGCCAGGTTCCCTTTTAAGTGATGAACAGAACAATGTATTCACCCCTCATTCTGTGGTTCCAATAAACGCAACAGCCAACTTCATATGTAATGGTCCAAACATCTATTAGTAATCACCATTACCTTTGAGTAAGAGGATTTCTCATCACATTCCTTATACTGTAAGGTTTAGGCACAGCTTTGAGGCAGGAAACCAACAGTTTTTTGGTTTTTTTTGCCAAACATACACCAAACCCTGTTAAGGTTCGGTTTCTCTTCCATTTCCATTGTCCTCCCAGCATGATATTCTATCTTGTTCCTCCTACCACCTGCTATGTAACACGCTCTCCACATTGGGAAGAGCCAGATAGGTACGGAAGCAGAGTTCAGGACTTGGAGCAATGAAGATTACCTGTAAGTAATTAGCACATTGCCCCTTTGTTGCTCTTCCTTGCAGGGCCGGACTGGAAACCAAAATCAGCCTGGGCAAAAATGACCA
Source organism: Calotriton arnoldi (assembly GCA_963921515.1). Classification (NCBI taxonomy): domain Eukaryota; kingdom Metazoa; phylum Chordata; class Amphibia; order Caudata; family Salamandridae; genus Calotriton; species Calotriton arnoldi. The sequence continues at coordinate 50,012 of CAWUFW010002465.1, read as the reverse complement.
AACCAGCCCCATACTATAGGAGATCACTATTAGAATGTAGCCAGGGGGCTTTCAGGGGTGGATCATGGTAGCCCTTCCTGCTCTGAAAGCAGCCTGCTAGCCTGCAGTCCACTAGGAAAATGCTGGAATTGAAGACTAGACAGTCTGGCCCTGCTTTCTTATACTGTGAAGACATGGAAAGAACAAACACATTTGAAGTTGTAAAACAAATCACAGTTGGAGACGGCTGTGCTGCAGCATTTCATTTTAGCCGTGACCTCAGGACAGAAAACGTACAAATAGTGGACTCTCCACTACTACGTTTGTTACTTTCTCCACCAATACTCTTGTTCTTGTGAGAAAATGTCCCTTTTTGTGTGGTCACTCCCATTTTTTGCTGAATTTTATTGCTAGTTTTTCGATTCTATACACTGGGGCACTGCTGCACAGTGTATGTGCTCTGACCCCTAAAACCTGTAAAAATTGGCTAATCCCTAATTGGCATATTTAACTCTCCTGCACGACCATAGGATCTGGTGTAGAAACTACACCCATGGCATGAGAATTTAAAAGTCACCTGTGGACTGCAGAACGGATAGTGCCATCCACTAATGTGACAAGTGAAACATAGCTTCAGGCCTATCCTGTGTGGCCTAACAGCAGCAGCTTGAACCCTACTGCACACTCCAGTCAAAATGACCTTTTTGAGAGGTAGGAAACCCTCCATTAAAATATTAAATAAGTCACCCCTAAGCACATCTTTCTGCCCACTAGGTTGAGTGCATAATATTTAAGAGTGAAACATGTGTGACATTAGAAATAGCATGTTTTCCCGGTGCCTGGGCCCAAAACGACATTGTCACTGATCAGGCTATAAATGGCATATAGGAAAAGTCAAAGTATTCATTATGCACTTTCATCTATAATGTTTCACCTGCTGGAGATTCCATTGAAAGAGCTATTTTCATATTTAATAAAAATCCAATCTAATTGAGAAGTCAGGGTTTTATCAAATATATAGGAAATGTAACTTTCAGAAAGTTACCTTTACCCTCTCTGATGCTGCTGGAGGCTAATTTGCATCGCTCTAACATTCTCAGCTAGTCATGTTTAAACTCATATAGAGATTTCCAGGCATGGTCATACTGTTTTTCCCGATGGCATAAATAACCCTTTAGAGGAACCATTGCCAAAACTGGAATACTTAAGAGTTTTCAAATGAAGCACAAGCATTTTGATTACCTCGAGAAAGAGGAGTGTTCCCCGAAACACGTATTAGCTACTGTTTTGAGAAATTCTATGTTTCTATGCATTTTTGAACTAATGTGAAAAATAAAAGTTCAAATAATTTTGATTACCATCATAAACAGTTGGGATTGAAGTTGTTTCTATTTTTAAAAAATAAATGTGAATCAATCGACCTCCATCAGGACTTTGTTTATACATGATGGTATCTTAGTAACTTCTAAGCAAGGTTTGTTTGTTTACTTCTGATTGGCATTGCTCTGAAGAAGAATCTCTAGCATGTATTCAGTATTGAAACATTTCTTCGAGGTTCTTCCGCCTGCATGTGGTATTGCATTCATTCGCAATAGTTCACTGTTGTTTATTTAACTCGTTTGTTCTGACGTCTACAGATGACATTAGGTCAGAGGGGGCTGAATCAATATTTATGTAGTGGGATAGTACTTACGTGGTAAAGCTGTATGAGAATTCAAAAGTCTTGCTTCTGATATGCTGAAAACATATTTCTTTTGCTCGCACCATAATGAATCTGCACCTTCTATCCTTGTCTCTGGGGAAATTTCCTATATAAACTCTCGAATTTGGGGGGGGTGCCAGATGACTTTCTTATGCTACTAGGGATGCTGTCCAAGTTCTTACTGATTTTGCTGCACATTTGGGCCTTCGAATTCGTTTCTAATTTTGTCACCTTTCTGGAATGATGGCCTTTATGACAAATGATTTCTATGTAACCCAGCAGCTTCCGCTTTTAATTACCTTGCATTGTATCCCTTGAATGTTTATAATAAGCCTTTATAATATTTCTAATCCCGCCCTAGAACTCACTTATTGAGTCAGTCTTTTCTTAATTGACTATATTTTTGATATGCTATTTGTACCTTATCTTGGGACATGCTGTCTTAACACTGTCCCAATCCACCCACACGTGGGTGTGCCGTTGAGATGATTTTTGAGGCGTAAGATTTTAGGGCTAGAGCGCACCCACGCAGGTTGTGTCTATTTCTATTCTCAGTGCTTGAACTGGAGGGTTATCCTTCATCTGTGGTTGCTTTATCTTAGTTCACAATCGGTGAGACGGCTGACAGGATATTAAGTAGGTCAGAGCTGCTAGGGTAGCTCAGTGAAATGTGACGCAAGTGTTCTCTGCTCATACTGGTGTGTAACCTGCAAGTCAAAATTTCAAATTCAAGCACAGACAACTCAGCATTACATCCTTCTAAAGTTGTTAAATTGAATACCATTAGTTTGCATTATGATCATCTGTTGAATATAACCAATCCGCTGCAATAAGTTTTATATAACATATACTTTATTATAATAAGAGAGGACATTAGCAGCTCAGACAAGGTGTCAGTGAGGAACATTTAAATAATCACTCTTCGTCTTGTCCACCATTCACTCCATTTCATAAAGTATCTCCCACCAAGCTCTTCCCAGGCCCAAATCAGCAACGCACCTGGGTTCCCCTGGGCTGGCAGTAGGTTCTCCTGGTACCAACCCTGTCTGCCACCCCACAGAGCATTCTGTATGTTCAGCATCTTCACCGTTGGTTGGTTTCCATCAACCCCCATGGAACGGAACCACAGAACTCATGGAGAGTTGGGGTACCTGAGGCGCAGGTGCAACTGCGGGCTTGAAGGAAAGGAGAGAAAAAGAAAGGCGGTCAGAGACAGGCATCACAAAGATGTTAGAAAGGGAAGGACAGAACAATGCCATTATTATTATTATTATTAAAGGAAACTTGTAGAGCGCGCAGATACCCGACAGGGTCTCCCGGCGCAAAAACAGACAGCAAGCAGAGGTGCAGAAGAAGAATGAAGATAGCACGGCAACTTGCCAGAAATAGAAATTGTATCTGTGCCAGGGCCAAAAGTGTTAGGTAGGTATCATCCTTGCATGTTAAATCCCAGTCTGTGGGTTCATGTGCCAAATGTTTTTCTATTTCGCGGACTGACTATATATTATAACTTGGAATATTACCATTGAGAAAATGTCAAGAAGGAAAAAGGTAAAGCTGGTCTGCTTAATTATTCATAAACGGTATGCATTTTAAGATAGCTTAGGGGCTTAAAATACCACCTGTGGAGATTTATGTCCATCCTTTAAGTCTCAGAGTATAGTACTGGTGTGATAGCTCTGGTGGTTAATGCACTTGCTGGAGAAATCTGTGTGTAATCTCTAGCCATGTGCTTAAATTACAAAATAGCTTAGAGGGTTAATGCACCTGCTGTAGTGTATGTGGTTTAGCTTGTAGGTCACTGATTTGTAGTGTATGAAAGCTAGCTCAGTGGGTTAATTAGTTTCTTTTAAGTCTGGGTACGCAGAGATGAAAAAGGTTCCACCATGCCTTCTGCACAGGCTACTGCATGTGTTTGGCTGTCAGCTCTGGGACACAGTCAGTAAGATTTACCAGGCACCCTAGACTCTGGTAACAGCCCAAGTGGCCAGAACATGTATTGCAGCACTGAAGCTAGACTGCCTGGGAAGCAAGCCTGTTTTGGTCCTAAATTCTCCCTTTCTAAATAGTAGCATGATGGGATCATAGTGGACATACCGGTTACAACCAGATTTCTCTGAATCAGTACAGTGGATGACAGGAGGGGCATGGTGGCTAGCACTGTAGTTTTCTGTTTGAATATGCTTGTGCTTTAGAGGGACATATGTTGGGATGGAATATGGTCCCCTGCATGGCTATGGGGTGCATGCACGCCTGCCTCAAGTTCCCATGGCAGGTTCTGTAGGCTTTGTATGTTTTTTCACCTCAGCACGCACCACAATCATGCACTGAGGGTGTCCTGTGAAACAGAGTGCTACCCCGAGCAGGGCTCTGTTGTGTGGAGGGGGGGGGGACACCATGGGCATTCTTTTTTACTATGCATGGCTACCGTCAGCTCACCAGGCTCCTGACGATTGACAGGGATGGCCACAACAGTTCATACTGGCAGGACAGGACTTTGTACCCATCACCTGCCAGGGAGAGTCGTCTGATGGCCTCTCCTACTTTTTTAAATTGGTCTGCCAGTCCCCTGCAAATGGGTCCTTTGTACCATGCATGGGAGACAAGGATGCTGCATGTGTATGGGTAACTTCTGTGTATAGAGTGCTGGCCTCACACGCCTGCTACAGAGCGCCTGGATACCCTCACGGGTGATTAGCTCTCTATAAAAACACTGATAACAGAGGTTGAGTGTGGAGTGTTTCTGTTACCTGTGGCTGTGCCTAAGCATGAATCCATTTTGAGTTCCTGAACCAAAGTGGTGCTTAGGATGGAGTTTGGAGAGAGCTCCAGACGGAAATGCAGGGCTCCTCCAGAGCATGTCTAAGGTGCTTTGTAGTGGAACAGACACTACGTTAGGGAGGTTGTGGAGGGTGTGAGGGAAAGAGACAGAGAGTCCTTTTAAGTCCAGAGAAATTCAGGTGACCTTCCCTACTCCATCATTCCCTGGAAGGGCTATGCCCACAGGTTTACTTTTAGCAAAGTGGGGCAGCATCTCCTTCTGTGGTGCCCTTGTTCTGACTTTGCACTGACTGGAGACTCCTAACTCCACTCCCCCCTTCTTGCTGGAACACGAAGACAGACTATGGCTGGACTTGCCTGGGATGAATAGGCAAAAACCAGGAACTGCCCGAAACCATTCTTAGAACTGGATTTTGCCCACTCCTGGAAACTGACTATGTGCTTTGTAGGCTTTCCCTGTCAAAGAACCAAAGTGCCTAGATGTGTGTGGTGCTAAAGAATGATGGCCACATTCAGTGGTCCCAGCTGATGACCCTGAGTGCCGGAGTAAGTACTGCACCAAGAAGCCTTGCATCCCCGTTCTCAGAGAATACATTGATCAATGCCTTGCAATTACATGAGACCCAGGGTGGCTTTCTACCTTGTTTAGGTGGGAGCTTTTGTCGGGGCCCGAGAAAGAGCCAACAAAGAGAGAACGGCAGGACCATGAGGAGGGCGACCTGAGAATGGACTCTCCAGAACAGGTACTGGTGCTGGTGACACTCACCTGACCAGGCAACGTCATCCCCGCTCGATGGACTGTGCAAGGGCACACACCATCTGCAGCGGTGCACCAATTGAAATGCCCTCTGGTGGTTATGTACTGTATTGTGTTGTGTGTCAGAAGTACTTTCTAATATAAAAATAAAAGCACAGGCTGGACATTGCTTTATTGAATGATATTGGGTGTTCTATTGAGTGCTGAGTCTCTAACCCCACGCCATCTTGCTCAGTAAGGCTTGAACTGTTCGACTTGGCTACCCCGAGGTCCAAGTGCTAAAGGGGTGGACCTGATGCCCAGTTTTGGGCTCAACAGTAGGGTAAAGCCCCAGCCCACCAGTAGTAAAAGGCTTGGAATGTCACGAGCTGAGCTCAGTAACCCCTGTCTGCCCTGGAAGTCCTGAAAAAGCTCCCACAATATGGTGGTTGGGCTTTAGGGCTCTCTCTCTGTGCGCAGGTGTGGAGCAGGCTGGTTGGAACACATAAACAAATTCAGGCACACTAAACACTTTCCCACACAGTGTTGGTGCAACTCTGCCTTCCCCGGGGAAAGATACAGTGAAACTCTGTTTGGGAACCTAGGAATGAAAATGTGTTGTAAAAGAGAGCTCTAGTCCTCAAAGTAGGATGTACTAACCAAGAACTACTGATAGGAGTGTGGTAAGTTATGTATTGTTTGCTTCCTTGTATCAATAAAGCTTGCTTATTTTGTATTGTGATGTTATTGGAATCTTTAGGTTCTCTGCCTCCAGAGATCTAGATTCTTGTACAAGCCTATGTCATTATCTGCTTGCCCTTTCTCTGAAGCTGTTGTGGGTTCCTTTTATCCTGAATAAAGTTTATTTTAAGAAACATACCTGGAGCCTCGATTTCTACTTTTTTGGACCTTACTACATTTATTGGCGACGATCTATTTTTGGTCCATTGGAACCCACCGACCTATGCTACTACTCATTTTGCTGTCTTCATACGTCTCGGACTCTACATAAATGGATTACTTTTAAGCATGGTTTTATGCTTCTTCATCCCACTACGGATTTCAACTTCATCTTTCATTTATGAAACCCACAAAGCAGCGCACTTAAGGTACTGTGCCATTGTTTATACTTTCGGACTTCTTACGTCCGCACCTTTGAATTCGAGTTTGAAACCTGCGAATTAAATTTTGAAACCTGCTAACAGATTATCTTATCTGCAACTAGAAATCAGCACCTCTCAAATCGGCACCCTTCACTTCAAACTGTAAGTTTACTTCCATTCAGCTTACTGTTTGTGCCGTTGCTGCCTTGTGATTTCTCAAACTGGCCTTTGCATTCCAATGCGCACAACATTGCATCCTTCAAGTTATGTTCTTCGAATGCTCTATCTTCCTCACGTCACCGCAACAGTGCTTCTCTTGTGTGCTCCACTAACTTTAGAAACAGCACGCATTTTACGCTCATCGTCATCACGTTGTTCACGTCACTAGCAGCCATCTTGAATTTTGTTGTTACTTCGTTGCCATAGTAACCTTTGAGCGTTAATCAGCTGTTTGTTTTCCGTAATGAGCACACACTTTGACTTCATTTCTTCAGCTACCGCAAAGCCTACTACTACTACTTTACATCTTTGTGGCCATCTTAATCTTCCAACGATCGTCTATTTAAAGACGCAACGAGGAAAAGAAAGTATTTCACGGCGATACACAAGCCTCCTGTGTATCGATCGTCTATTCTAAACGCAACGTGACAAAAGTCTATTTAAAGACGCAACGAAGAAAAGAAGGTATTTCACGGCGATACACACGCCTACTGTGTATCGATCGTCTATTCTAAACGCAACGTGACAAAATAGAGAAATTACACAAAAATACTCTACCTTACCGTGTATTTACATATTGTATGTTGTTGTGTATTGGTTATACTGACATATTGTATATTGTTTATACCGTTTGCACACTTATTTACTTTTCTTTTATAGGTGTTAGCAATTTCATTTCATTAGAAATGTCAGCCTCATCCAATAATGTCATGCAACCACCTCTTTTTTTTTTTAGAAAAACCAGGTAAACCCATTACTCTTTGGCATAAATGGTATAGGAATTTTGACAATTACATGGAAGCCATTGACGCTTCCAAGTATTCTGCTTCCAGGAAAAGAGCCCTATTATTCAATCATCTAGGTAACGCTGGTCAGGAAGTTTTCGATAATTTACCTATAGTACCTGCCCCTTCTGGTGATGAAACCTGGAATGTGTTTTCGGAAGCTTTGGCTCGGATGAGTAAACAATATGTCGATGAACCATCAGTCATGGTTGAGCGACATATGTTCTTCAAACGCAAGCAAACTCAGGAAGAGTCAATTGAAGATTATTTGGCTGTCTTGCGTGTGCTTGCATCTAAATGCCAGTTTGGTACTTACCTAGACATGGCCTTACGTGACCAACTTGTATTCAATTGTTTCAATAAAAAGATTCAAGAAAGAATCTTAACTTGTAAAAATCCATCACTAGATGAAGTAATGGATATAGCACGCAGTATTGAAAGGTCTGTTATTTCTTCAAAGATTATCACTCAGGACACTATTTGCAGACAATCTGAAGATTCTAAGGTAATCGCTTTCACAACAGATAATTCTGATTTAAACGCTGTTTCCACCAAGACTAAAGTGAATAAACCTTTTGATAAAAAGGGTACTTGTTACCGTTGTGGATCCAAGTTTCATATGGGAAAAAGATGCAATACTTGTAAGAAAATAGGACATTTTTACACTGTATGTAAATCATTCAGGCCAAGAAATAAAGTTAATTTTCTTAACGTACAAGAGGACATACTTTGTGATGGCATGAACAATCTTTTATCCTCTATCGAAATTAACATTTTACATAGTGAAACTAAAAGGTGCAAAGGACCTATTTGTAATGTATTAATATATATATATAAGAAGATATTTACTGGTATTGATCTTTGCGGCACTAAGGTCAGAAGTTTTATTAGTTTTAATTATTTATTGTATATTAAGGTACCTCAACATTGTGGATCTACTTTTTCTTCTTGATTGTTATTCTATTGTATAAATTTTGTAAAAATGTAATGAAAATGAAATGGAGCTTTCAGTTTTAAATGTAAATGTCTTTTATGATTTTTAATCGAAATAAAGACATATTGAATTGAATTGTATTAATAGGTTCTATAGAAATCAATGTTATGGCAGATTCCGGATCTCCTATCACCATTTTAGATGAAAAAACATTTGCAAAATTTTGGTGCAAGTCAATACTTAAACCTAGTGACGTTAATCCAAAAGCCTTTGGGGATTATGACATTGTAATGTTTGGGTATTTTTGTGATTCGATCAAATTTAAAGACAGGGATATCTATACCAAAATGTATGTAGCCCTTAATGGGCGTGATATTCTTGGTTGGCAAGATCAAGCAAAATTAGGTATAATTCTCAAACCCGGTCATTCTGAACCTGTTGTTTTGGGAGATCTACCAGTTGTAGCTGCAGTACAAGAACCTTTGAATGTTTTACAATCATTTTCTTATGAAGACTCTACTTTAACCAATCTTTGTTCCAAATATTCTAGCGTATTTTCAGATAAGGTAGGATTGGTTAAAGGTTTCCAACACACCATTAAACTCAAAAAGAGTGTTATCCCCGTGATTCAAAAGTGTAGACCCGTTCCTCTATCTGCTAGAGATGGCTTACAGAAACTACTTGAAGAAATGTGTTTACAAGATATCATTGCACCAATAGAATCTTCTGAGTGGGTTTCCGCTGCTGTAGTCGCACGGAAGAGCTCAGGCGATATTCGTCTGTGTGCAGATCTGAGAGTCCTGAACCGCAACATCGTTGTAGATTGCCATCCCTTACCGAGAATCCAAGAGATGCTTGCTAAGCTGGGAGGCAGTACGTTTTTCACTACTATTAATTTGCGTTCAGCCTATCATCAGATTCCCCTATCCAAAGAATCACAGCATCTCACCACTTTTGTTACCCCCTTTGGGGTTTACATGTACAAGCGCTTGCCGTTTGGATTAGCATCCGCGGCAAGTGTTTTCCAGAGACTCATGGACCAAATGTTTGCACAGTGCAGTGGTATCCAGGCTTTCCAAGACGACATATTAATCCACACCGATACATTAGAAGCCCATTACGTTCTTCTAGAAGAAGTTTTACAGAAACTGGAAAAGTATGGCATGACTGTAAATAAAAATAAATGTAAATTTATCACTCAACAGGTGGATTACTTAGGACACAACATTTCCGTGGAAGGCATAAAACCTAAATTATCCTTACTCAATGCCATTAAGGATGCACCTAAACCTTTAGACAAGGACTCCCTAAGGGCATTCTTAGGTTTAAGTGAATATTACGTGCGTTTCGTGCAAGGCTATGCCATCGTTGTACAACCTTTGAGGAATCTATTACGAAAAAATGCAAAGTATATTTGGTCCGAAGATACTCAAATGTAATTTGACTCTGTTAAGAAATTAATTCTGGAGGCCCCTGCTATCAGACTCTTTACGCATGGCCAAATGACTATTATAACAGTAGATGCCAGCTCAAAGGGTTTAGGGGCTGTTCTCAGCCAAATTATTGATGGTCAGGAGTTTACAGTGGCTTTCACTTCTAGAACTTTAAGTGGTGCGGAGCTCAATTATAGCACAATTGAGAGAGAAGCTCTAGCGTGTTCGTGGGCAGTTGAAAAATTTAAGATGTATATTTGGGGGTCTAAATTTCAACTTTGCACTGACCACAAACCGCTCATGTACATGTTAGGTGATAGTTCTTCAAACAAAGCTTCCTCTAGACTTATCAGACTCCTGGCAAGGCTACAAGAATTCAATTTCGACATTAAATATATTCCCGGGGTAAGAATATAAGAGCAGACTGTCTTTCACGCATGCCTCTTGAGAATGTAAACGATCATACCAACAATGATGACTTTGACTGTGTCTTTTCTATGAGTGATTTAATGCAAGATGTAAAACTTTCGGAAAAAGAATGGATTGAATGCTGTGGTCAAGATTTGTGCTTAAAAGAGTCAAAAGATTCTTGGTCAATGGCTGGCCATGTGACCGAAGTATGTCCATGCAAGATAGATCATTTTCTCAAGTGGCTCATGAATTATCTATAGTAATGATATTCTTGTTAGGCAAGATAAATTTGTTCCACCAGAAGGTATGAGAGATAAAATTGTTTCACTCGCCCACCAAGGTCATTTGGGTATTTCATGTACAGTTCGTAAGATCAAAGAAACCTACTGGTGCCCTGGGATTGATGCTCAGGTCAAATCCTATGTTGACAAGTGTCCAGAATGTTTATGTTCGGATAAACATTGGCACACTTCTACTTCTCCTTTATGTCCAGTTGATTGGCCTAAAGGTCCCTGGCAGAAGTTGGGAATTGATTTTTCAGGTCCCTTCAATTTACTAGGGAGCGACACTAAATATCTAGTTGTGGTAATTGACTATTTCTCCAAATGGCTGTACTTTGCGTTTGTGCGGAATTCAGATTCGAATTCTGCCATCGCCTTCCTGCAACATGTATTTTTAATAGAGGGTTTGCCCAAGGAAATTGTCACTGACAACGGTACACACTTTGTTTCTAATGATTTTGAGAATTGTCTTGGGGAAAATATGGTTAAACACATACTAGCACCTTTGTATAGCCCAGCGTCCAATGGCCAGGTTGAGCGAGCAAACAAATTGTTAAAAGAGGGTGTACAAACTGCCATAGCCAACAGGTTAGATGTATCTAAGTATGTTAGTCAAAAAGTGTGGAGCTACAACACTACTCCTCACTCAACTACCGATGTTTCACCCTATGTATTACTTAGGGGTAGAAAACCCATTTCTTCTCTCAATCCTTCCTGGTTGATTGATAAAATTGATTATACCCCCAGCTTGGACTTACACAAAATTAGAAAACAGGTGGAACAAAAGCAAGCTTCTTATAAAAGAAACTATGATGAAAGAAAACACGTAAAAGAAGTCACGTTGTCTCCTGGTGACTGGGTTCTTATTAAGAAACCATCTAAAGTCACTAAAGGTCAATCTAAATTTACTGAACCAGTGAAAATACTTAAAGTTTCTCGAATGGCTATTCTTTTACAGGATCGTGGATGGTGGAACCGCAATGCTTTAATTAAATTAACCAATGAACAAGCAAAAATCATCCTCCACAAATTTAAAACTCAACCTGACATGCCCCCTCCTGCACAAAAACAATCCTGCCTGTAATGGAGGCACCCTTGCACCATGGTGCAAGGGTGCCTGATTTGGTGCTAGGCAGCCAAAACGGCACCAGCGCAACGGAAAAGGCAGGAATGCACCGCATTCCTGCCCTTTCTCATCACGCAGTGCAGTGCAGCAAGGTGACTTGCTGCGCTGCGTGACAATCCCCATAAATATGCCCTTATTGTTTTTCCATTCCAGCACTTTGCGTGACTAGGCGATGACTGCAAACTGAGACCTGCTTTGTACATATCTGGGTCTTCTAAGGATGGGTGGCGCCTCTAAGGAATGACCACGGGTAGATCTGAGGAGTGCGGGGACCCGGGGTGGGAGGGCAAGAAGCAAGGAGCCTGCCACCATGCGGTGTCATTGTATGGGAGGGACATGAATCGTGTCGCAGTTGACAGTAATGACAAACACTCTTGATATTAATGCATGTATAACAGATGGACACTGAAGCAACCGGTATTATTTTTTGTTATTGTGCTACTTTTTGTTTAAAAAACACAATAAAAACTTTTTTTTTTTAAAAGGGAGCCAGAACTCATATGGCATGTAGGTTTCAGATTCAAAAACAAGCATGGAGCTGCTGATACTTTCCTATCAACCCCTTCTTTTAACACCTGCAGTGTTGATCATGAAGGTCGACGCCTTTTTCTGCTCATACCATGACTACAGAAGGGGCCTCTACACCAGACTAGCAGCATATCAGGCAGCCACCGAAGCTCAGTACAGGATGTGGCTGGACGCCTTATCTCCAGGCTGAATCAAGGCAGTCTACCGTCTCTCAACTCAGAGGCTTCCATTCCAGTGCTTAATTGGTGAAAAAATAAGTGCCTGGGCTCTTGCCGGGAGGCCACTGCAGCTTGCACCACACATTGCCCCTGCCATGCTGCCAATGATAGTAACAACACAACTACTAACCATTACACTCCTACAAGTGTGACACTTCGGACTAATCCAGGCCCCCAAACATATAAGAATGGCTTGGGCTGCAGGTAATAGTCATTTTTAATGTAGATTTAATTAATAAGTAACTGTTGCTGTGGTCATCTCTAAATCAGACAGACAGCACCACCTTGTGGCAGACTGTCACAAGCTCCGGTGTTGACAGTTAAGTGCCGGTGCTGAGCATCGGAAACCACTGGCTCAAATTAAGCATTGTTCCATTGACTCCTTTGTGCCTCGACTACAAATGCCATGGAGGATCTGTCCCAATAACTTGAGGGGCAAAATCCAGTACCACCGTTCTCTCTGCAATCCACACAGTCTACCACATCACAGCTTCCACAAGAGCCCCCCATCTCTGGAAAGCACTCCCCTGGACCTGCGCAACCAAGGCCGGCTTTAGGAAGGTGTGACCGGTGTGGCCGCACTGGCCACTGACCTGGAGGGGGCACTGACCTGGGGGGGCTGTGTTTAGAAATAGCTTATGATGTAAAAGCGCCTGCTGCAGAGTTCCTTGTGGGTCCAGCTTTCAGGCAGCAATAAAAATGTCAAGATAACTCTTGTGATTAATCTTCCTGCTAGAGAGAGAGATTTGAGTTTTTTCTAGAGGCACTTTTGACTCACCATAAAGTAGCACAGAGAGAGTATGCCTACTGCAAAGAACAGATCCATATTTTATGTGGGGGATTAGTAAATCAAGCTTTACCAGCACTTTCAAACAAATGAAATGTATGTGAGAGAAGGACTATGGAGAGATTAGGGGCTCTTCTGCCTGGTGGTAGTGAGGGAATCCAAAACAGAGGCCATGGGGGGGCAAAACAGATTATAGCACCAGGCGCCACCAGCGCTTAAGCCGGCGCTGTGCGCAACATTCCTAGCCTTATCCAATTCAGAGTCAACTGAATGTCCACTTTCTAATCCACCCCTGCCATGCCGTGCAACCAGCTGAAATGTGTTGAAAGTACGATGCCAACCTCTGTGTATGCCATGCTTCATTAAAATGAATGCATTAATATATGATGTACTCTCCCACTGGGGAGAGGCATCACTTTAACGTGACATGAACGCCACTTTCTGGAACAGTTAGAAGCAGTTACTTTTTACAGTGTGTACTCTATGAACACATAAACCTAGATATTAATGTTTACCTTCATGTTCCTCATATATATATATTTTTTTCTTTTTTTTTGTCCTCATCTCACCAAAGACATTAGCAGTTTTAACAAGCCGATTTATACATTACTGGGAGCCCCCCGACTTACTGCTTTTTGTCTGGCACTCCATGGCCTTCCTCTCGTGCCTGAGGACTGGTGTAATCATTGGACCCGCCAAAAATCTTATCAAATTATCAAGTTATCAAGTACAGGTGACGACCCCAACTTAGGAGAGGAAACCAGATGTTATCGGTTTCCGATACCCCTTCTTGCTCTAAACAGGCCATGCATAATGCCGCCTTTAACCAGCTTTCTGTATTGGGGGGAGATGGATCTTTCCATCTTATACAGATCTCCCTCCTGGCCAAAATTACAAGGTAAAGTAACAAACCAATGTGAGTCTGAGGAAGCCGCCCTTTAACATAATTATTTACACCAAAAACCACTAGATGAAGATCCATCTCGATATGTATTCGAAAAATAGCTGTCAAAGTCACACCCACATTTTTCCAAAAAAACCACAGATCTGGACATTCAAAAAACATATGAATGTCGTCGGCCCTATCAAAAGAACACCTCGGGCATACTGGGATTGGAACAGGTGCAAATTTAGCTATTTTGGCCGGAGTATAATAAAGCCTGTTCAAGACAAAAAAATGATTTTTCTTTAGCCTAGCAGGCTTTATATATTTGTACAGTAACTTGAAAGAAAATTCAAAAACATTTTCAATGTCCTGAGCAAGTGGGGAAGAATTCCACACCGATGACTGAGCTGGGGCCTCGTGATCCTCTGCTTCCAAAAGGCTCAAATACCACAGAGATATTTCTTTCTTCCTTGGGCGTGAATCTTGAAATAACTGCTCGAGTTCCCAATTCCCTCCTATTTCTCGAGCTTCCGCCTCATACCATGACCTTAACTGGAGGTACTTAAACCTAGAAAAAGAGGGACCGATCTTATCTTGCAATATCTCCCAGGGGAGAACCCCATCTGAATCCACCAGGTCAAACCACCTCTCCAAACCAGCTCTTTTAATCGGCATTGCCAAACTATCACCCGGGCAAAGGGGGGTCCCCGGAGAATCCCAAATTGGTGCAAAAAAGGAAAAATAACCAATACCCCAAATACGTCTTAATTTATACCAGGTGATCAAAGCAGCTTTTAAAACCTTAAGACGTACCCGCTTGAAAAATCTGGGTGTCCCAAATTTGTATAGGAACCCCCTTTGTCCACTACCTCCCTCTACTAAGGCCAATTCACCCAATAACCTGCCCCACTTAGTTTCATCAGGAGTAGCCAACAACATCCTTACACCCTTGAATTGAGATACCAATAGATACCCATTAATATCTGGGAGTGCTAAACCACCTTTTAAGAGTTTCCTTCTTAGTTTTTTCCAAGATAACCTTGCACTTTTTGTCCCCATACAAAACTACCAATTTTACCCTGAATCTTGCTAATATTTTTCTGAGGGAAAATAAGAGGGACCGCACTAAAAAGAAAAGTTAATTTAGGTAATACCGACATCTTTACCAGATTGACCCTCCCATAGATCGTCAAAGGGAGGTTTTTCCACCTGGCAAAGAGATAGTCAATATCTTTTTCTATTTTCAGCAGATTAATCTGAGGGATTACATTCAAATCCTTAACGATTTTTATCCCTAGATACCTGAATTCTCTACTTGTAGGACCATAACTATACACTGTGTTCCAGCACATAACCTCGGTTTTAGCCGAGTTGGCAAGATATCCTGAGATTAAACCGAACTCCCTCAACAAAATTTCAAGCCGCGGAATAGAAACATCAGGGTCTCCAGTGTAAATTATTACATCGTCCGCATAAAGAGCAATTTTACACTGGTAATTTTGCGATTCAAAAGGACATATAATATTATCCAACCTGATCACTTGGGCAAGAGGCTCAATATAGATATTAAATAAAAGGGGGACAAAGGACATCCCTGTCTTGTCCCTCTCTGGATTACAAAACTTGGAGTCAGAGAACCATTTAACAAAATCTTAGCTGAAGCCCCCGAATAACATTTCTTTAAAGTCTGCACAAAGATTGGGCCCATACCCATGACCTCCAACAACTCCCAAAGATATTTCCAACAGACACGATCGAAAGCCTTAGCGGCATCTAAGGCGACTACAGCTAGGGGATCCCCCTTATTTCAGCAAGATCGATATTGCCAATAAGTAGTTGTGTTTGCTCCTGAAGGACTCTCCCAACCATAAAGCCTTTCTGATCAATATTGATCAGACTAGGTGCCAATTTTGCCAATCTCCCTGCCAAAATACTCATAAAGATCTTATAATCAGCGTTCAGCAGGGAGATTGGACGATAAGAGTCAGCCATCATGGGATCCTTTCCTGGCTTCAATATTAAAACAATCGTAGCCTCCTTCCAAGAACAGGGGATCACCCCATCAGAGCTATAGATTGAATTAAATAGAGTATGGAGTATTGGGAGGAGTTCATCGAGTAATAATGTATAAACTTCATTGGGAAGGGCATCTAGACCCGCCGCCTTCTTATTTTTTGCCCTCTTTATTTGGACCCTAATCTCCTCCATAGATATAGGTGAGTCTAGAAGATCTCTGGCCGATTCTGTAAGAACCGGCAAGAGTTTATCTCTTAACCACAGGCTTATTGAGTCCTGTGAGGGATCAATATCCTCCTTGTACAAATTCGAGAACAGGGACAAAAGGCAATTCTGCATTTCCACAGGCTTACCAGATATAGTACCAACATCATCAATGATGAGTTCATTAATGGTGTTTTTTGCCCGATCTATCCTAGCCTTCCAAGCCAATAAGGCCCCTGCTCTTTCCCCGTATTCAAAAATTTCCATATTACGGACTTGCCACTGAGCCTTACATTTGATGTCCAGAAGGATCCTTAAATCCTGCCTTACCCCTTCAAGTTTTTTCTCTATCTGAGCCAATTTTCCTGGGGTCTCCTGAGGGATATAACTCCTTTCTTCTTCTAGAGCTGAAATTCTACCCTCCAGAACTTGTAGTTCTAAAGTTCTGCTCCTATTCTTGGAGCTTATTAGACTACGTAGAGCCCCTCTCAAATTTGCTTTATAAGCCTCCCACACAAACTCTATTGTGGTAGAACCTAGATTAAAAGAAAAAAATTCCAAAGAAACCTTTTTAATTGCCTGTATAATACCTGGGTCTGATAACATTGTCCTATCCAAAGTCCATCTTGACTGTGAAGAAATATTACTTGTAGAGTATAAAAATAAAAGAGGAGCATGATCCGATAGATGACTCGGGAGTACAGATATACTAACGACATTATCTATAATCTCTCGATTTATCAAGACATAATCAATCCTGGAGGAGTGATGATATTTTTTAGAATAAAAAGTAAAACCATCTAACCTCCCCATCTTAGCTCTCCATAAATCTACCAAATTGATATTGGAAAGTAAGTTTTTCATGACCCTACGAGACTGCGAGGACCCTTTAACATGTCTCAGATTAGATCGATCCTTTACCAAGTCAAGGCGAACATTAAAATCCCCTCCTATTATAAGGGGGGATTTGCCATTATTAAATTATCCTGAAGCCTAACGAGAAAAGAAGGATCATCCGTATTTGGACCATAAAAAGATGAACAAGTGATCTCCTCGCCCTCAAAATCTAACTGGGCAATTATCCATCTACCTGTTTGGTCTGTCAGAACTGATTTCATCCTACAATTAATACCTTTCTTAACCAGGATTGCGACCCCGCGACAATTTAATGATTGCTGAGAGTGACAATGACATTGTATCCAGGGGATTTTAGAAAAGATAGCTTCAGACTCCAATTTATTTAAGTGTGTTTCCTGCAACAAGCATACCTGAGCTGATGACAGCTCTAAATATTTGAAAATCAATCTTTGTCTCCTTGGACATCTCAGACCATTCAGGTTCCAAGAAATAAATTGAATATTTCGGCCCCCTTCATTTTACTCTTCCGCAGCTTGAATACCTTGTACCAAAATTTCGAGGGAGTTCTCTAATTAAATCAAAAAGAACAAAATATAACTTACTGAACCTATGAGATGAGGAATATTTTTTACCCTTTTACCCCCACCCTGTGCCTCACCCTGTGCTCCCCCCCCATCTCCCTCCCTACCCTTCCTGACCCCCTTGCCCCCCCAATCCCCAACTACCCTGAGGAACCCTACCTTCCAATAGGCGAACGCCTTTTCGGGACCATCCCCCCAAGGCTATTATAACATAATGACTTGAAAAAACTGACGGTGGGAAAACCGAGTTCTCAAAACGACCTCCGCTCCCCCACCCTACAACCCTCCCTGCTTCTCTAGCTGAATATTCGCTATGAGTGCATCTGCTTCTTTTACTGATCGAATCATGTGCATGTGATTGTTCCACATAACGCGCAATGTAGCCGGGAACCTCAATTGGGCCTTTGCCCCCAAGCTATTCAATTCTGCCAATCTTTTACCCAGTTCCCACTGTCTTTCAGCCGTTATGTGAGATATGTCTGACCTTATAGAAAAGGTGAAGGGAGATAAGTCAGTAAGAGGAGAAGACAGGACCCCTTCTCTAAGAGCTGCCGAGAGAATCTGTTCTTTAATAGAATATGATAAAAAATTTACAAGAATTTTCCGGGGTTTCTGTCTACCCATATTCCTTTTAAAGGGATCCCTATGCACCCTCTGAATCTCATGAACTAAATCCACATTCGGAAAACTCTTAAGGACTGTGCCTTTCAATAAAGAAATCAAAAACCCCTTTATATCCTCTCCCTCGATTGCCTCTGGTATATTTAAAAATTTCAAATTATTTTTCCTGGATTGGTTTTCCAATCTTTCAAGATTATCTTTAAGGTCTCTGTTTTGTATAACTAATTCCTCCAACTGAGAAGCAGTGGACTCAATTGGTCCCATCATCCTAGGGATTTCCTCTTCAATTGCATCAGTTCTTGCTGTAACTTCCTCCAACTTCTTCGCGAGTATATCACATGAAGATCGTATAGCCGCCTGATTTGCCTCTGAGACTGTGAACCTGTTCACCAGCTCAGCTTGATTTACCTCTGAGATAGTAAACCGACTCGCAATCTCCTCTTTCAAGGCCAAAAGAACATCTGCCAGAGAGTGGGGGTGAGAGTGAGAATTCGACGAAGAGGAGAGGGGTATATTTCTACCTCCCGAATCAACAGTAACACTGAGATCTTCCTTCCGCCCCTTACACAACTCCTCCGTACACTCTGCCCCGGTCTTCTCAAGATTTTCCAGCCTCTCCTGAGCTCTTCCCTGCCCCCCCCCCTGGTCCGACCCCAGACTCAAATCAGTCTCCTCTTGTTGACCTAACACAGAGTATCTGTTAGATAGATTTATGACCGGGTGTACCTCCAACTTCGAACTAATCGATCCATCTACAAGTTTAACTAAATCAACAGAGTTCTGCGAGATGGTTTTATCCTGAGGTTCAGACTGAATAGCCTCCGATATCTTCATATTCATATTCGGAACCTTAACAATAGACGGGGGTACAGTGGACATCACTAATACCATAGGGGAGACAGGAGCGGGCTCAGAGCTAGACCGAAACAAAGCTTCGGAAGCCGCGTCTACCCCGTCTACCCCAACAGGAGAAGCGGGCGAGGGCGGTATTTTCGCTGAAGAAAGGGACATTACTTGATCAAAAGTTTTCAATGATGGTGTGATTCTGGGCTTAGTACTAGCCACTTTCTTGTCCCGAATTTTCACCTTGCCTCTTAGAGATTTAGGTTTCCCTGACGTTGTGGGTAAACCAGTCCCCCCTACATGTTTCGTCGATTTTTCCAATTTTTTAACTTCTGCCACTGGAGGTGATACCCGCTGTGGTAAGATTGAATGAATAATTAAATTATTGGATGTCAAGTAGGCCGCCCTTGCCCGCAATGAATATCTTGATGCTTGGGGGGGAGATAATCCCTCTTGAAGTGCGACCCTCCTCTCCATACAATCCGAAAGGAGCTCACAAAAAATGACACCCTTCTCAGCAATCCACACAGAGACTGAACCACTATCCCGAAAGCCAAGCTCGCCTACCTGCTCCAAGAAGGCAGAATATGTATGCTTCAGGCTATATTCTCTCCCTCTGGCTCTTGCTCCGGTACGACACACCAACAAGGGAAGAAGCCCGCTTCGTCTCCTCTCACTCGCTGCAAACCGCCACTTCCAGCCTGAGTCCCATCCCGCCGATCCACGCTTTCTGCCGCTGACACCGACGCCGACGCCAACGCGGACACGGCCTGGAGGAGCTGAAAGAACTGGAGCGTTAACCGCCACGGCCGCTACCTGGCTGTGCAAGGAGCACCCCCCGCCCACCACCGCGGAGAGCAAGAAGCCACAACAAACGAAGGAAAAAAGAATACAGAGTGAGTCAAACTATAATCCAAACTCTAAAAAAGCTTCCATCGTTGGGAGGGTTGCTTTCTGGAGGTCATTCGCGTTTCAAAGCCCCACCGCCATTCAAAGCCTAAGGAGGTGCTCCCGTGACCGTTCAAACGGCGGCCGCCATGTTCCTCATAGTTGTTGGTCCATGTTCCTCATATTAGATCAATCTATAACTTAATGTAGATTATAAAATGACAAAATTGTTGTCAGTTATCTAGATATTATAATCCCCCAATAAGCAAGCACAGGGTATCACGCCGCTGGCGTCCAGTCCGACGTGGCTTTCCGAGGCTGCCGCGGGAGGGCGGTGCGCACAGCGGCGAAGTGCAGCTCAGAACGGTGAGAGGCCATTTGGCCTCCGTGTTGCCTGCTTAAACTTACCTGTAGGCGGCCGGCCCACCAGTATTTTATCCCAGGCTGCCATTTTTCTTTCAGGTGGTGCCTTGCTGGGGTATAGCCATTAACACATCCTCATTTTCTGGAGAATTCTGGGTACCAGAATTCCCTGTACAGAATATATCCTGTCCAATCAAGGATGGCCACCCTGCCTTCTTCACCTGCCAGTTTTTTTCCCAATCGAAAATGATGACGCCTGTTTTTGATGTAATTTCCTATTTCCTTGAGCATATAAGGGAGCCTGTCCTTCCTCCTTTGCATTGCAATGCTTCCTAGTGTTATGTGTGTTTCCTCGCTCCTGATTCCTGTCCAGAGGTCTCAGTTTTTTCCTGGAGTTTTGCTTTCCAGCGCTTTCAGCTTCTTCTCCTGCTTACTTGCCTCCTGTTCCGTCCTGATCTGCCACCACTGGATTCTTGCTGACAGCTGGAGTTTTTTGCCCTTGGACTTTTTCCTCCTTCTGGGGCTGCTTCCCGAAGGCACTATCTGCTATCTCCTAGTGTCGTCTGTATCGTGCCTACTAGAAGGGGTCGCCCTCATCTCTGGCAGACAAGAACAGCCAAGGACAGGGCCTTTCAGTCTCCTCATCATCAACATACTCCAGATCGGCATCCGGATCCTGACACAGTGTTGCTGTAGAACCAAACCTGGGGCTATATTTAAGGCCAAGTCATGCAGTGCATCGCATCAGGTCACCTTGCTGCGCTGCACTTCATGACAGAGAAAGGGTAGGAATGTGCCGTATTTAAGCTAATATGGCGCATTCCCGTCTTTTCCCCTGCACTAGTGCCAACGCAGGCACCCTTAATAAACATATTCCTCTTTGTTACCCCTCACCTGGGGAGGTGTAGATTTTTGGCCCATTCCCAGGTCTACCACTGCTGGTAAATCTGGGAATGTGTCAAAATCCATGGATGTTGTGTGGGAAAACCCACGCAACGCCCATGGAAATGCCTCCCTGGCTTATAGTAACGTAACGCAGCAATTTGTTGCATTACTCAAGATTTATGAAGCCACGCTGGGCCACGCAAGGTGGCCTTGCGTGGCTTCATAAATCTCCATTTAATTTGTGTCGCTCTTGCACCATGTTGCGTAGTGCAAAAACGACGCAAAGGGGCTTGTAAATATGCCCCCTGCTCTGAGTGAAATCATTCATAGTATTCAAAACAACTCACAACAGTAACTGTAGAAAATCTGGCTTTTTTGCGAGGTCATCCCAGTTTGTTTTTAGTTTTGCTGGACCCTATTTTTGCTGGTTTTAAACTCTGTGCACTTTACCGCTTCTAACCAAAAGCAAGGTACCGGTGCTCTCCCTCTAAACCTGGTTAAATTAGCTTATTCCTGATTGGCACCTTTAACTTGCATGTAAGTCCCTAGCTGTATGGTGTAGAAAGTGCCTCCAGTGCCTGGAAGTTAAATGCTATGGGTGGACTACAGTGGCAGTGCAAACATGGCTACAGGCTTACCCGGTGGAGCCTGACTGCTGCAGTGCAAAACCTGTAGTGTGACCTGTCAAAATAATACTTTTTGACAGGTAAAGAGCTTTTCAAAAAATATTATGGAGTCACCCCTATGTTGCCCTTGTAGCCTAAAAGACGGGGGCATGGTATTTAGAAGTGGGACAGGTAGGAAATTAATATTATCATGTTCCTACAGTCACGTGGCTCTTTAAGCTATTTTCGCTGTGGCAGGACTAAATGTCCTGTGTAGAAAATCAGAATAAAATATGGGGAATATGATCACCTAGATAAATAATTAGACAATTGTCTTAGTAGGTATGTAAAACCCAATTCAACAGTGAAATAGGATTTTAAATAAATATTAAGGAAAAGTAACTTTTAAAAAGTTACCTTTTCCCTAACCAGATTTCCTGGATACTAATTTGCATTAACTCTCCAGCAACTCCAAGCCTGTGCTGAACTAATGAAGAGGTGTGAAACACCTCCCAGGAGTATGCAATAGGCTGACCTGACTGGGCAGAGATAACTCCTCTGAGCTCAATAAAATATGCAGGGTGGGGGCTGTGGGCATTCTGTTCACACCACAGTGTCAAAGCCTGCTGGACAGGTCTGTCGAGCCACATGTAAAACCTTGGTGTACTTGAAAGGGAGAGAACAGGATGCCAGGACAATTCGTGTGTATCCCCTGTATGGTTGCTGCAGAACCCTACTTTTGCCTTACCAGACTTCTGTTTGTGGGTTTGTTGTAGATACAGTGCCTGATTCTAACTGCGTCTTAGTTTTAGATGTGGAAGGACACTAGTGATTACCATAGTGCACTCCAAAACACACCCACAACCCTCAGAGTCCAAGTTTAGTGTGGCCGAAGACTTTCACCACTTTCAAAATGCCCGGAGTCATGGCATTTTTGGTCCTGTTTGCAGTAGGACTACGGGAACTACTTAAAAAGTGGAGGAGCCACCCCCACCTCCCAGCAGGTGGCCGTCATAAATGTGTCACCCCAAGGCACCTGGACAGAACACTCTGGATCTGCAGAAGAACAAAAGAAGACTGGGCCTTCTGTCTGTGACAAGAGACTAGCCTTAAAGGACTGGACTTCCTCCCTCTTGTACCCAGGGCAAAGAAGTAGATTCCAAGGGTCCATTGGCTGATCTCCTGTGTGGCTACAGGGACAGCACAAGCTGCAAGAGGAATCGCTAAAAAAATAGCGATTCCTACAAATTCCTTAATTGCGACTCGCAAAGTGCGAGTCGCAATTAAGGAATGGCTTCCCATTCATTCCTATTAGGAATGAATGGGAATTGCATGCGCAATTTGCGAGTACCCATTAGGTACTCGCAAATTGCGCATGCAATTTCAATGGTGCAAGGGTGTCAAAAGGGCACCCTGTTGGACCCCTGAAATTGTAATGCTAACCCATGTTGCGCACACACATGCCCCAAGGGCATGTGTGTGTGTAACATGTGACTTTGAAAAATGCACTTTAGTGCATTTTTCAAAGTGTCCGCTAATTACCATCAGGTATAATTTTCTGGTAATTAGCGACCCTAATAGCGAAATCGCTATTTTAAATGGCATCTTGCATTGCATTCAAGGCATCGCAATTTGCGATTCCTTAAATGCAATCGCAATTTGCGATTTTTGCATTTGGGATGATGCATCCCAAATGCAAGAATTCCGGTCGCAAAGGGGCAGATTCTGAGAATCTGCCCATTTGCGACCGGTTTTTTCCTTGATGCATGTGGGCCTAAATGCTCCCCTGAGGTCCTGCCAGCATAAGAAGTGACTTGAAACAGCTGCTTCAGAAAACACTGAAAAGGTGGGACTTAAAAGACTGAGCAAGAAGGAATAATCTTTGACCTGGGCAAACTAGATTGGTGTATATGACCGCGCTCCATCTCAGTTAGCCTGAAATTGCGCATAGGTCCTGATCTACCGCAACCATAGACTCTCATTGGTGCGTGGTGCTTTTTAGCAGTGTTTCTACTTAACACTTTATAAAATCATATCTCTTGTTCCCCTTATTTGATTTGATTTGATTTGATTTGCAAATTTGTAAAGCGCACGAATGCCCGAGGGCGTCTTGGCGCTAATCAATGTGAAAGACTAGGTCTTCCGGAGAGTGGTATCTAACTAGGAAGTAAACAGCCAGGTTTTCACCTCCTTCCTGAATGAGAGTAGCGATGTACTGTTTTTGATTGTAACAGGGAGAAGGTTCCAAGTCTTAGCTGCCTGTAGCAGGAAGCTTCCCCCCCCCCCCATCTAACTTGCCTAAATTTAGGAACCTGAATCAGTTTTGCCTGGCTTGATCTCAGGCTCCTGGATGGCTCATATGGTTTCAAATGAGTTTTTAAGAAGTGGGATCCTACTCCGTGAAGGGCTTTGTAGGCCAGGCAGACAGACTTGAACTTAATCCTCTTTTCAATAGGTAGCCAATGGAGGACTCCCAGTCTGTGGGCGACTGGCTCGTATCTGGGAATGTCCAGCACCAGCCTTGCTGCAGCGTTCTGTAGGCGCTGCAATTTTGTCAAATGTTGAATTTGTAACCCTGCATACAGGGCATTCCCGTAGTCCAACCTGGATAAAACCAGTGCGGTTACTAATGTTTTACAGGAATCTTGGGGAATAAACGGTGATAGTCTTTTTATCATTTTGAGGATATACCACACCGTGGAGGATAGTTTGTTTGTCTGGGCGCCCAGAGATAGTTTATTGTCCAGTAACACTCCCAGGTTTCTAACTTTGTCCACTGGGGATGGGCAGTCGCCTAGGCTGTCAGGCCACCATTTTGGGGACCAGAAATTCATATCTGTCCCGAGCAACATAACCTCAGTTTTGTCACCATTCAATTTTAGGCAGTTATGTTGCATCCAGTGATTGATCTGACTCATGCAGTTACTAAATCTGCCTGCTGTCTCATCTGTGTTGTTTGAGACTGCTACCACGATTTGGGTATCGTCCGCATAGGAGACTGGTAGGAAACCACAGTTCCTTATTATAGCCGCTAATGGGGCAACATATACATTAAAAAGGGTGGGGCTTAAAGAAGACCCCTGAGGTACGCCACAAGGTGAATTAAAAAGTTTGGATGTGGCATCTCCTAATTTAACCGAAAAAGTTCTATCAGTTAGATATGAGGATAGAAGCTTAAGTGCCGTCTCGTGGACTCCTGCTTCGGCTAGTCGGGTCAGGAGTGTATCATGGTTTACCGTGTCGAAGGCCGCCGAGAGATCCAAAAGAATCAAGGCAGCCTTCCCTCCAGCATCCAGTACGCTCCTGAGTTCTTCCGCTGCCATGATCAGAGCTGTTTCAGTTCCATGTTGTTCCCAGAACCCATACTGCGAGTTGTCTAGGGCATTTATGGAGGTTAGATATTTTGACAATTGTTTGTTCAGTAGTTTTTCCAGTACTTTTGCTGGAAAAGGGATCCTTGAAATGGGTCTGTAGTTCCCAGGATCCTGTGGATCCAGATTTGACTTCTTGAGTAGCGGGAGGACTGAGGTCTTTTTCCAGGCATCTGGGAAACAGCTCGATGTAATTATCTTAGTGAAAACCAGGGATAGTTGGTCGCTCAATAGGTCTGGAAATAGGTGCATCACCTTAGGTGGGCAGGGGTCTGTTAGGCCTCCAGACCTAGTTGTCATTACCACCTGTTTGATCTGTTCTATTGATGGAGGCAAGAAATGGAACCCCATATTGGAGATTTCCATGGGCAGACCTTATTGGATTTTTGTTTTTTTTTGTGTAATTTTCTTTATTACATTTTGTTCTATATTATCCAATTTGGTTTGCAATTTTTATTTTGTTGCATTTTGACTTTATTACTGTTTTGATACTGCATAAATACTTTACATGCCCTAGGTTATGTCTGTCAACTCCGTGCCATAGTTACTGGGTGGGGTGAGCTCTGGTCAATTTTATGACTTTAAGGGCTTACCGTGACAAGACTCTGGTTATTCCTTGAGGTGGGCAGTTGCCCACCCTAAATAATAATCTAATTTCTTGCAGTTACCAAAAACAGGGTACAATACACCACCATACAACAGCATACCTTAAAACAAAACTCTGGACATGCACGTAACATAGCCCAAATATGTAACTATTGCCTATTAATACCTCCAGCACCACTTGATCCTATCAGCTACTTTCAGCATATGTACAATTACGAGCACCCGCCAACCCAGACAATATGTAAGCAGTGTGGTGCAGCCGGCCAGTTTTGCCCACCAATAAACCCTCACAACTCATTAAAACTGATACAGTCACCTTGCTCACAAAACCGAAACAGGCGCTGGAACCCATTGTAATGTTCAACCGGGCTAACTAAAAGAGACTGCAATATCATATTATTGGCAGACTGTGGGTCATACAAGTATGAATTGATAACAGTAATAACTAATCAAGCTGAAGGTGGCTGGCTCCACTCTATGAAATGGATTTCTCTGGGCTATTGTTTTACATTATATGAATGGTTTATTATTCTATTTTCTTTGTAATGACGAGTAGAGTTTAGCGTGATCTTATAATCAGGCTTTGGGGGACAGTAGACAGCTGGGAAGTCTGTCCCCCAGGGCTATTGGGAGAAGGAAGGGCGCAGTCTAGTTGACTGAGCGCTTTGGGCTACATTTGGTAAAAGATGTACCCCAAAGGATATATAGTTGTCCATTTTGGGCTGCCACCCACCATTTTGTTGTAGGTGTACACAGTGGAAGCCCAGGCTAGTGCAGTGTCATTTTTCTAGTCATTTTTTTTTGCGTCAAATGTTTGCTTAGATTAGTTTTTCCTGCCTGTTAGCGTTTGAACGCTTGCTCTTGGGTGTTGCGGTAGCTTGCCCCCTCTATTAGGAGTCTCACATCACCGCCACTGCAATGGACGATGAACGCATGCGATGAGGGGCTCAAAGCCTCAAACAGGCAGCTCAGCGATTGTGGGTGGGTAAATAGCACCCCCAGAGCTATTTGAACAGGGGGTGGAGAGTTTTCCAGAAGGGGGGTGCACAGGGCCAGTCTGGGGGCATTGACTCAGAGTTGGGGCTGGGAATGGGGATGGAGATGGGGATGGGGATGGAGATGGGGATGGAGCTCTCTTGCAGCCATATGGGGGACTAGAGTTGTTAGGCCATGGGGGTGAAGTGGAGACAGGCGAAGGAGGGGACAGTCGGGAGTGGGGTGGGGTTAGCCAAGACCTGTTTGGGGATTGGGGGACTGGGGACGATGACAGAGCTGGGTCCCCCAGTAGGGGGCATACTGGAAGTTGGGTGGGGGGAGCAGGCCTCAGGTTTTCAGACAGGGTGCAGGTTGCATGCCGCTGCCGATTCAAAGCAGGAGGATTGGATGGGCATAGCGTCCTCCAGGGGCTCTTCGGGGGGTGCTGCCACGCCAGTGGCCCAGAGCAGCAGGGCTTCTACGATAGTGGCAGCCATGCTCGAGTGGAGCGATGGCGAAGGGTCGGAGGTGGAGTGGGGGGTCCCCCCCTGAAGCCCCACACGTTGTATGTCAGACGGGATAAAGGGGACCAGACAGGAAGACAGAGCAACCGGTCAGTGCAGCTTCTACGGAAGGGAGGGGACCAGGAACAGTCTGCAGTTTTTCTGAGCGCTGCACACTGGGCCTACTTTCCTCTTTCCAGGTCCACGGCGGGCGACAGATTCCAGACCCAGAAGCACAGTGCGGCTCGTACACCCACAGGGGGGGAGACGGCTTGGCCCAGAACGGCCAGCTGGACTGCGTTGTGGGACCCGGTGGCATATGGCACACGAAGGTCTAGGGAGGCCTCACCATGGCGCATGCAGGAGAGGAAGGGAGAAACTCCGCGCTGCGAGCAGCAAGGGGCCAGGTGGCCCACATCGATAGAACGCCTGAGTGGGTTTTGTACTGCCCCTCAGGGATTGATGGAGTTTAGCTCTGTATTTGGGCACCAAGAGCCACAAGTTGTGGCCACAATGGCAAGCGGGCCTGCTAGTCACACATAGCGCAATAAAGTTTTGGATTATGGAGACGAAAGTCTTGAGGAAGGAAAGATTGTGGATACAGACGGACAGGATGTCCTAGTCACGCAAATGGAGCACGTGGGGGGTTCTTCTAATCCCACGTCTTGTGCTGTTTTTCAGGTTTCTTTCCGGGATCCGGGACGCCCGAAGGACAATCCAAAAGCATGAACGGCGCATACATTGGCAAAGTGGCAGGCTTCAGAGCAGGCACCGTCTTTATGGCCAGGTAAGACCACAAGCGAGGAACAGGGTCCAATGTTGGTGTCAACGGGGTGGATGCAGGGTGTGAATGGGAACAGGAGGCAAGATTGAGTAATGGTAATTATGTTAAGGACACAGGGGTCAATACAGAAGAAGAAAAAAGAGAAGGGGTAGACACACGGCTGAAGTCAGCTTCGAAGACGAGCACAGCGTCGATGAAGGGCAGAGAAGCGTCCACAAAGGTAGGGGAAGATGACAAACAGGGGACAAACAGAAGGCAGAGGATACGTAGGGGAAGAGAGTAAGGAGCTGAAGATATGTAAGCTCCCATATGGGGGTTATGAAACAATTGGGGGCACACTTAATGTTGGCCACTAAAGAGCGCATTTGGAAGGGTGAATACGTAGAAATGGTTAAACTCCTACATAGAGAACTCAGAGCAAAGGAAGGCTCAAAAGCGGAGGGGTATGAGTTGGACAAACACCAGAGGGTACCCATGACCATTGAAAACTGGACGGCGGCGTTCCTCATAAACACCAGGGTGTATTGCGAAAAATATCCAGAGAGGAGCGTAGCTTTATTCAAATATATGGATGTCATACGCAAGACACAGATATCCTTTGGCAGTAATTCCTTGGCGCAGTATGACGAGGAGTTCCGGGCGTGCATGGCAAGCGACCCTGAAGCACAATGGGGGGGAATTGGACACAGACCTATGGCAGCAGACGATGGGGGTCAGCAAAATTTGGCAAGACCATATACATGGCCAGTGGTTTGCCAATCGTTTACCGTCCCATTCAGTCCCGTCCCACCCAGGGAGGGGTGGGTAACTCCAGTAAAGGCCCGGGAGGGCAACAAGGGGCATGTTGGGATTTCAATAAGGGCATGTGCACATGGGAATATTGTAGATTCCGGCACGAAATGCTCTAAGTGCTCAGGGAGACACCCCCTTGTTAACTGCTATTGGAACACCAGGGTGGGGGGTCAGGATCTCGGCATGGAGGCCTCACACTGGCAACAGAATTCAAGGGGAGTAGGAAGGTCTAATGCGGGTAGCTACGGGGGTGAGAGGCATAAGTACCTCAAGGAAAGGCTTGTACTCTTGTTGAGCTAGACAGGCTTGCGTTTTGGTTTGGATTTACCTGAACAGGGAGGATACCCGTACCTTACTGGATGGGTTTACATGGGGTTTCAGGTTGGGGTACATGGGACCGAGAGCGTGGCAGTGGGCAGAGATTCTGAGGTCAGTGAAATCACATCCACAAGTGATGCGGGAGGAGCTAGCTAAATAAGTGCGGGAAGGGAGGACGGCAGGGCCTTTTGATGCTTGGCCTTTGGAGAATTTGATAATTTCCCCCATAGGGGTAATGCGCAAGAAGGAGGCGGGGAAATTCTGGCTCATACAACACTTGTCATGGCCTGAAGGCCAATCAGTCAATGATTTTATTGGTGATGGCTTTGCCTCAGTGTGTTACTCTGTTGACGTGGCTATGGCCATGGTGGAACAAGCTGGGCCGGGAGCCTTAATGGCAAAATGTGATATAAAATCAGCATTCCGCTTGCTACCGGTACACCCGGAGGATTTTCAATTGCTAGGTATCCAATTTAAGGGGTCCTGGTATGTGGATAAAGCCCTCTCGATGGGATGCTTAATTTCGTGTGCCCTTTTTGTGTGTTTCAGTACATTCCTGCAATGGCTTTTCTTACAGGGAACAGGTCACAAGACCTTCACATTTTCACAGACTCCGGTTCCGCGGACTGCTAGCGGATGCTGGCTAGTTTCAGGAGCTCATGGAGGACATGGGGGTCCCTCTGGCCCCGGAAAAAACGGTGGGTCCAGTGACCACCATTTTCTTTCTCGGAATCAAATTGGATGCAGTGGCAATGATAGCGCGCTTTCCACAAGAAAAGAGGTTGGGCATACAGGTGCTATTAGACACAATGTTGGCAAAAACAAAAGTCTTGGTCAGGGAGGTACAAGTGCTCTTGGGACACCTAAATTTTGCATGTAGAGTGGTGCGGGCAAGTAGGACTTTCTGTAGAAGGTTCGACTTGAGCACTGGCTGGGCAGTCATTACCACACCATTATGTTAGGTTTCTGTGGGGGTTAAGGCAGATCTACGGATGTGGAGGAATTGTTTTAACTCATTCAATGGCATTCCGATGTGCACTTTATATTGGCTGGGGTACTGGCGTGCGGAAGATTGGCCGGATGACTGGCAGAATGGCGGATGTAGCATTGCATTTCTTGTGTTTTATCCATTAGTGGTGGCTGTCACACTGTGGTGTGCCTGGTTACAACACAGGAAGGTACTTTTTAGAGTGGACAACATGGCTGTGGTGCAGGTAGTTAATCGACAGTCAGCGAGAGATGCACATGTCTTCAAGTTGCTGAGGGTGTTTGTGCTTGAATGTTTGTGGCAGGATATTCTGTTTAGAGCTAGACACGTACCAGGTGTGAACAATTATATTGCGGATGCTTTGTCTCATTCACAATGGGAGATGTTTCATGGATTGGCCATAGAGATGGACAGGGACAGAACTCGGATGCCACTGGAGTTATGGACAACGGGAGACAGAGGAGGTGTCAATTGGTAGTGGGATCCATGGCAGAGTCCACACGTAAGGCACATTACGAGGCTTGGAGTGAATTTTTGAGCTCCGGTGCTTGTCGCAGACAGAGGAAATGGCAGAGAGTTGAGGACATAGTGCAGTTTATACTGAGGCTGACCGAGAAAACTTTATCCAGAGTCACAATTTCA
Source organism: Calotriton arnoldi (assembly GCA_963921515.1). Classification (NCBI taxonomy): domain Eukaryota; kingdom Metazoa; phylum Chordata; class Amphibia; order Caudata; family Salamandridae; genus Calotriton; species Calotriton arnoldi. Next base: position 19,260 of record CAWUFW010002465.1, on the reverse strand, counting down.
GCAAAGCTGGCAGGCATTGCATTTATGGAGAAACTGTTATGGGGTTATGCACCTTCGGTGGGGGAGCTGGGTAAGAGGATGTGAGAGAGTTGGGCTAAGGAGCAGGGTAGGTCTGAACAGAGGAGGAAGCCCCTTTCTTGCAATGTTTTTTGTAGAGTGATTCATAGTTTGCCAGGGATTTGTCCTTCACTGTTAGAAACTGTGTTGTTCTCCACGCTTATGTTGTGGATGTTTTTTGGAGGCCTTTCGGGTATCAGAGTTACTGGGGGTTTGAGGGGTACAGGGTTTGAAGTGGGAGGAAGTCACATTTAGGCAGGGCAGTGTTGAAATTCAATTGCTGAGGTCTAAGACAGACCAGCAGTCGCAAGGAGCAACAGGATTACTGCAAAGTCAGGATGGACAGGTTTGCCCGGTAACATGGGGCAGAAAACCCAGGAGTCAGGCAAGGGGACAGGACGGGCTAGTATTTGCCCACCAACAGGGGCAGCGAGTGACTTCCTCCCAGCTATTGACAGTCCTGCGGAAAGATGTGACTATGTTGGGCTTGGTGGCTGCTGACTTTGGTACATTCGTTCAGGATTGGGGCGGCGACAGAGGCCGGTAGGAAGGAGTGGTCTAGGGAACAAATAATGGGGCGAGGCAGGTGTTCGTCGGAATGCTACCAGAGGTGTGTTAGAACTGAGGTCAGGTGAAGGGGTGCAGTTTTGTCATAATTATATATTTACACTATTTTCTTTTGCAGGTACAGTTCCAGGCCCTCTGTCTGCTGTCTTGTCGGTGTGGATTGTCGGGCATCCCTTTATAAAATGGGCAGAACGGGTGGTGGGAAGGAGCGCATGGGACAGGAACTTGTTTTTTTTTGACAGATGTTTGTCCATTGAGTGGTTTGGGAAAGGAGGCATGAGGTGGGGGGAGCTGTTGCCCAAGCTCAACAAATTGATGAAGAAGAATGCTTATCCGGATATCTTGAATATCCATTTGGGAGAGAATGACATGGTGGTAGAGAAGGGTCTAGCGCTACTTCAATCCATGAAGCAGGATTTGAGGGAAGCAAGAGCACAGTAGTCAGGGGGCTTCGTAGCCTGAACAGACTTCATTCCTAGGAGGCGTTGGGGAGGTGCAGTGAAGCCATCAGCCATAGATAAAGCCAGGAGAAAAGTAAATAGCGAGATGAGACGTTATTGTAGGGGCGAAGAGGTAGGTCGGTTGCAGCATGTGCACCTTCGTTACGAAGAGGTTGAGTTCTTCAGGGATGACGGCGTACATCTTTCAGAGTATCGAATGAAGCTATATTTGTTGGAGCTGAGGGAGTTCTTAGTTAGGACCTTGCGGAAGCAAGAATAAGTTATCAATATGGGGGGGGCAGAAAAAGTCAGTTTGTGCCTTTTTCTGGTGGCGGTTAGCCCACAAGTTTGCAGGCCTTTACTTAAAGTTAGGTTGTTTAATATAAGCTAAGCAGGCAGAAAGGAAGGGTCTTAGCAAACCCACACCGGAAGTCCTGGAGTTAAAATGTGATGTCATCAGGACACCAAGTTGAGCACAGGTTATTTAGTTCACTGCTAGGCAGAAGGGGAAGTTTAAAATGTGACAATAAGAAAAGTACAATAGGTCTGGATGTCAAAGTTGTAGGGTTTGTATACGGGGGTGGGGTTAAGGGAGGGAGGTATGGAATGTAGAGTGAGGTTCTAGTTCTGTAAGGCCTTAGGCCAAGGAAGCTTATGTGATATGCACCTGTTTCAATTAAGCAGCCTTTTCCACGCATTTAGAGAGTCAGTGGTCTGATTGTGCCCCATTTCACCCAACTGGAAGATGTTGCCGTCGCCATTTGCCACTAGTGTTACTTGTATCTACAGTAGAAGCGCTAGCGGAACAGACGCAAGATGGCGGCGCATCCATTGGAGCGTGCATTAAATGAGGATGACAACAGTATTGCGTTACGCATCAACGCTGCCCTTCTCCATGTGTCGAGCGCACACCGATCCTGGGACAGCAGTTGCTGATTGACACGTTTGGCGATATCTCACGATCCAAATTCAGCTCATATTATATTGAGGCTGGGCTGATTGGGGGGGGGGGCTAAAGAGGGGCAAAACAGATTCCCGAGTGGGTTCATTTAATTAAATCAATTCCCATCAGCCGGAAGATGAAGTTTCTTGTATTCGTTATTGCTAGACACACATTATGCCCATATCACTGCCCTCATGGTTACATTTTCTCCCAGTTTTATGGTGTTTATTTTTTTAACATTTTCATCTGTATTTATCTATATTTATTTTTTGGCCATCTTCTTGGCATTTATCCATATTTATTTTATGTTTTGAGAATAAAGGGAGCCATGAAATGGCATATTTCCACATGTATTTAACTCTTGGAAGTGCACTCATAATAGATGGCCGTCGCGTTTTAGCAAATTAAGCAGCCATGTGTAACAAAACACTACACTCACATATACATATTAGCGTTATGCTACAAATATATGTTAAAATGCGCCTGTATTTAAGGAACTCTCATCCTGTTTTTTAACTCTCCATTCTGTTTATCTGCTCAGCTGTTGCCTGGAATTCAAGAAAGACAGCATGGAGCGTCTCTCACAAGAAGCACCATTTTAAGTATTTTTCCGCTCTTAAAAATAAATACAGATAGGAAACACATTGTTTTCTGTCTGTATTTATCTGTATAAATCAGTAAACACAGAAAACTGGAAGCCTTAATTATGATTGAGAGGCAGATTGCTCAGGTCTAGAATTAATTTCACCAAAGCCAGTATCCTCTTTCCTAGCTGTATGCACTCCTAGCCGAACTTGAATTGCATGATCTAGGAAAGTCTAGGTCAAGGAAGGTCGAATGTATTAAAGACTTTAAGATAACCACTCAAGTCCTCTTTACGATTGGCTAGTTAATAAGACCATTGCCGTTACCAGTGGAAATATACCTCATGGGGGTGAAAGAACCATGCGAATATGAGTTGAACCCTGAGAGTCCACTAAGAAGTGGGGAATTGGATTGACCACTTCCGATTCTCCTGGTAATTCCTCATTCTTGTTGGCCTTTTCGCCTGAGATTCAGCAAGATGAAACTGTCTGGAAAAGCAGCTTCACTGGTGTTACTTACAATCCCGATGGGCCTGGTAATTCCACTTACTGAGTCCATCAGAGATTACAGTAACTCATAATATACTAGCGATTTCCTTTCGGATTAACGGCACGTAAATTCATTTGATGTGGATAGTCTAAAAACCTGATATGGTTGCAGGCTTCCTGGACCTTTGTTGTACACCCCTTTGTAGAACACTACATAATATTCACTTAGGTAGCAAAGGCTGTTAAGATGTTACAAGAGAAAGAAGGGATATGAGGCTTGTGCTGATCAGTGCTACAATCTGTCTCGGATAACCACTTAAAAATAGCTACTAACCAATGGGGACCCTGCACAGGAAGTCACCCGCTTACCTCTGCACATGATCACATTTATAAGAACTTTCAAATGTGCACCATTTCCAAAGCTGCAGGAAATGGTTTAATGAACAGGAAGATGTGGTTCTGATCACAGAGAGAGACAGAATTAACAAGAATAGGTCTGGACTTGCAAGCCTGCTATTTTTTTGATTGATAATTTTTTGCAAACATGCAATAGCCATTAAAATGTAAAAGTAAGAATAAGTCAAAATGCCACCATCTAAAGGTGGCATGCTGTCAAGAACTGGACGCTGAGAAGGTCTGTTAAGTTTTGTTCTGCATTGCCTCAGGAAGGTAGTGATGGTGCCACTCAGCACAGAATAGTTCACGTGAAAGGTGTCAGTGTCTCTTTTAGAGGGTCCCAGTTAGGAATTAAAACACAGAGAGCAAAAAACCTCCTTGGCAATCATGTAGCTCCTGCGTGACGATGAAGATTAATGCAGAAATTAACAGCAAGGCACACAACACACGCCATAATGTACATGACCAACCATATTGCTTTTTTGATGGCTATTCTTTTGTTTCTGTGCCGTTGGCAAATTCGTGTTTGAACACAGTGGGGGCATGAGGTATGATGTGTTGTTTGCATTGGAAGCCATAACTGGTTTTACATGGTTGACTCAGAACCATAACTCACTTGTTAACTGTAGTTTTTTCAGTGAACGTCATTGGTTTTCATATGATGTGCTTATTTTCCAACCCTCACTGCACAATGACTTTGGTTGTGCGCAGCAGGGGTTCGATGCAAGACCTGGCCTTTCCGCAGACACTGCGCCTAATCTGCAGTGGGTGTCCAACCTCCACTACATACAGGTTTCAGCTGTGCAGCGGAAGAGGAGGACTGCAGAACCTGGCCAGCGGCCAGGCTCTGAGTCCAATCCACCATAGACAGCCAACCCCTGCTACGTTACACAGTGCCGTCTTAATGCATGGGCACGCTGGGCAGTTGCCCGGGGGGCCCACGAGCATAGGGACCCCATGCAGACCAGAATTTAACACATATTTTCGATTAAACATTTTTATTCTTGTGAGTGGTTGTGTAGGCAATGCCCAGTGCACTGCTGTGACCAGGGCCCTTATAATGCTGTTATTATCTCTCTGGCTACGTACAGCCTCTGGCAATTCACAGCACAGCCTTTTGCCAGGCCCCGCGCCAAGTACACCATGAGCAACAAACCCCCGCTGAGCAAGCCCTGCAACCCACCAACTGAAGGTAGCCAACCATTTTTGCCATGCGCAGGTGGGGTTATGTGCAGGGAATGGCCTGTGGCCAAAGCACAAGGCTTGGTCCAGAGAGCTTGATTTTATTTTTTTTCAGATCCTCAAACATAAATAGTATTTGTGAATCTGATGCAAGCTTCACACCCTAAAGTTTGCCTCAGATTTGCAAGTCCAATTTCTGACTTACGAATCCCCAGAACCCAAAATGGCTGCCAGGGACTGCGCAACTGAGGTAAGTTATGCAGTCTTTGGCTCCCATTTTATGCATACAGGATTCATGAGTCAGAAATTAACTAAGTGGGGCCATTTTTTGAAAAGTGCATGACACAGGAAGCGTGCTCTGCATCCAGTAATGGCTGCTGCAAGAGAGATTTTTCTCTTTTGGCAGCCAATCAGATCTCTTGACACTGTGGTTCCCACCCTGGAACCATGGTTCCAAAAGGGGCGATGGGAGAAAAGGCTCCCTTATCCAATTAGGGGCCAGATGTACTATGGTAAGTGTTTGGGATTACCAAATAGCTAATTTTTGCGATTCACTATTTGGTAATCGCAAACAGCAATGTACAAATGTGTGTTTAACACATTTTGTGACTCCCAATGGGTCGCCAATAGACCTACCTCATTAACATTCATGAAGTAGGTCTCGGTTTGCGACCAATTGGGAATCGCAAAAATTACATGGATAGTGGCCTGCTGGGGTCAGCAGACCACCATGTCTGTGATTGCTTTTCAATAAAGCAATTTTTTTTTTAAATGCAGTCCGTTATCCTTAAAGGATGTGTTTCAAAAAGAGAAATGAAAAGTTTTCTTTTAATTTTTTAAGAGTAGCCACTGCTTGCTCTTAAAAATGTTTTTCCAAATATTTACAAGGGGAATGGGTACCTTGCGGACCCCTTCCCATTTGCAAATGGGTTACCACCTACTTGAAGTAGGTGGCAAAATGTGAATGTTTTGCGGCCGCATTTCGATCGCAAAACATTCACATATACCACTGCGATTCAGTATTAGGAAGGGACACCCTAAACACGCCCTTTCCTAATACCAATTTACGATTCGGTAAAAGGTTATCAAATTGCAAATTGGGCCTTTGTACATTAAAAAACGCTTTTTTTGCGGTGGCAAACGACCCAATTCTGTGAATCGGGCTGCTTGCGGCCTCAAAAAAGCTTGGTACATCTAGCCCGAGATCTTATTTTTTTAATCACAGACTCACAAATAATTTGCAAATCCCAGCTAGCAGAACTATACAAAAGTGCTAACCCTTTAAAGCTCATTCAGCAACTTTTCTAAACACTAATATCTCAAAAACTACCAACCCGCTTTCTGAGTAAAGTTCTACATCCTCATGGCAGTTTTGTTGTAACTTTTTATTCATTTTTGCTACAAACAATATTGTTGCTCAAATCTGCAAACTATGCAGTGGGAAATGAGTAGGTGGCAAATGTGGTTAATCCATAATTATGCGGCAAAAATCTATGGCAGTAGAATCACATAATTCCAGTGACACTCTCTCTAGAGAGAACATGGTAAGAAAGTCTTCTTAACTCAAGATGTGTTCGTTTTTTGCTGTAGTAGAATAACATTAAGAAGAATTTGATACACTGAAACAGACCAGGGTGATGAACAAACCCTGGGTCACCTTGATACTCAAGGCTGCCTCAAAAACCAGTATTACCTCAATAACCAGAGCTGTTTCTTTAGACAGGGTCACCTCGATGATCAAGGCTCCTCCAGTTATCAGTGCCAGGTCCATCAACCGGACATCTCCAAACCCTAGACACACAGCAATTTGGGCCACACACATTAGACAATGCTAGCATTAGTGCAGCAGGTGCAGTGGCACTGGGCTTAGGAGGGTGAGGCGCCACCCAAGGGCGACGTTCTTTCATTATTCAAATGCTGATAGCATCCTTGCTACCATCTTACACATACAGAGCAGATTCCTATGTGCCATAGCTGCCAGGGAGTTGAGGAGCAGATTCCTATGTGCCATAGCTGCCAGGGAGTTGAGGAGCAGATTCCTATGTGCCATAGCTGCTAGGGAGTTGAGCTCAGGTTAAATAAATTCAGTATGGGCCCTGTAAGAGTACAATGTGTGCCCTGGGCCTGTGATCAGGCCTCTGTCAGTGTAGGCTGTGTGCCTGGGTCCTACTTGAAGACTGTGCACTTGGACCCTGGGGGAGAATGACGTATGCCTGCGCTTTGTGAATGCAATGTGTGCGCCTAGGTACTGTGAGAGTAGTGTAAGTGCCTTTGACGCCCATGTCAACTGTGAACAAGTACAGCTTCGTGGCTGCAGCAATCTTTGAAGTCCATTTTATACCACTCTACAATGTGTTGCAATTTTACACTTTGCACACTTTTTTGTATTTATAATGTAAGAGAAAAGACTGTACTCAAGAGAAACTAGTATATTGTAGTTTTTCATCCCATCAGGGGTAGTCTTGCCCTTGGCGGTCATTGATGGGATAGAAATACCTCCAGCATGGCCCTGGTGAGGAGTGTGCGCCCCTGCCGGGAGGTAGGCTGCTAGGAAAGTCCCAGTATCCCTCCGCAGGCTTTTCATTCTTGCTTCTGTGATCACAACAATTGAGGGCATCCCATGGAATGGATGGAGCCCTCAACAGTGGCGTGACGAAACTTGAGGGGGCCCGCCAGCAAAATTCATAGAGGGGCCCGCTCCAAACTCACTCAGGAGCTCTCAGGCCAGGGTACTGTGCTGAGGGTGGGGGGGGGCATCCTGAAGCTTTCCATCCCTCCCCTCCCCCCACTGCGGCTGGTGCGGGGCCTTTGTTACGCCACTGGCCCCCAGAGCGTGGCTCTACAGTCAGGAGGGGCACCGGAAATGTGCTCTCTCCTCTCCAGAGGCAGAGAGAGAATAGTATCAGTGGCCGCATTTATTCTAATAGAAGGGACAGGCCCTTTTTGTCTGTAACCTTCAGGGGAGCCATGCGCACAATACTCTTCTGTTGAAAGGTCTGCTAGTCTCGCTCCACCAGGTCCTTCCCTCCATTTGTGTGGTACATGGGGAGAAAGTATATGTTCACTGTGCATGTAGGAGGTATGGTGAGGTGGGGTGGAGTCAGCGCTTAATTTGTTAAAATATAAGTGCCAGGGCCCGAGGTATTTCCAGGTCACATCACATTGTTGAGATGGCTCACTCCTGCGGTGTTATCATCTTTTGAAAAGTTGTTTATTGAGCACCTTTTCACATTTATAAGCTCTGCTCAAAAATAGACAGCGCCACCATGTGGTGGACTGACATAAATAAGTGCTGATGTTTAGAAATAGTGCCGGTGCTAAGCACTGGCAAACACAGGCCCAAATTATGCACTGGGTGAAGTGCGTATGTGTCTCGGTTTTCCTTACAGGCACAGGGACCCAACTTATTATTCGTTTGTGTGGCTGTCTCCATAAAAATAGAGGGCTTAGGTGAAGACTCCCAGGTCCCTTTGTTTGACTTGCAGGCAGGCAAGGATGTTTCCTGAATCTTCTCCTTCTGTCTGAGGAAGCTGTGCAGAGGGACCAAGGAACCATTCTTGCATCATCTCTGGAAGGACCAGGGGGCGCACCAGCACAGGAGGGAATTGTGGCGAGCAACCTCTGTCTTGAAGTACTCCGCTTTCACCTCTCAGGACTGTGAGCCTTCTCGGTTCTCCGCCCTGGCCCAGGAGTCTTTGGTGGAATTGCCAGTGAGGGAGTAAACTTTCAAACCCTGAACAATGCATCCAAAACTGCCAAGGGGCTTCAGATACTTTGGGATTTAAAACCCTGCTTTATCAGCATATTTACAAGCTCCTAACACCACTAGCGTGTCACTTTTTCTGAAGCTCCGGTGGCGTTGCTCTCTACCCCATATTGACAAGGTGGGGTTAAGCCATTTAACGTGACTTAACGTGACCTTGCAAATATGCCCCATACCGCAGCAGTCTGTTGCGGGAAAGAGGCGGGCAATGGGCGTTGCTGTGGGCCTTCTGTCGCAACACCCATTGCTTTTTGACACTGCCCCATATTTACAAGGATGGGGCAGTGTCAAAATCTAAGGCCCGGTAAAACCTGGTCTTAGGATGGCGATACGAGGAGAAATGATTAATTTCTCCTCGTATTTTGCTCTTTCTATGTGTGCTGCAGCACACATAGAAACTGCAAATCACCTTTAAAGATTGTTTATGTGCAGGAAGGTGTCCCTTCCTGCACATTAACAATCGCCCCTGCCGTGCAGGCACCATTGCAACATGGTGCAAGGGTGCATGGGTGCTTGCGCTGGCACTAGGCTGCTTTTTGAGCACCAGCGCTAGGGGAAATGCAGGGGTGCAGCGTATTTTTGTAAATACGTCGCATCCGTGCGTTTAAAAAATTTCGGATCGTAGCATTACCAATTTTGGAGTAACACCGTGCTCTGACATTTTATCATAAATATCCCCCTAACTCTCATTACGAGTTGGCCATTATCGAATGCGAAAACTATCGCACGCAATAAAAAACTGAAACCGATTCTTTTGGTATTTATTGGAATCAATGATTTTTGTCTATCACAATATTTGGGGAATAGCATGCAGATTTTTCTGCTTAACACACCAAAATCTGGATGTTTCAATATTTACAGGGCATTCCCCCCCCCAATATATATTCATGATGTCTGCCCTGCTGATGTTTAGCACTAGCCTCACACGTCTGCTAGGTGCGGAATCAGGAGTGACGCACCTATCCGAATTCATTGGCTCGCTCAGAGGGAGTCCTAACGCTGTGCTTGCCTGGTGTGCCACATAATCCACGCTGGCAAGCCCCAGGGTGGATGATTGCTTGTGAATGACACTTTAATTAAACCAATAAGCATCGGTTTATTGCTCGTGAAAAAGTCTGTAGGCATGGTGTGTTTAAGGTGAAAACCTGTTGTTAAATCCAATAGGCACGGCCTTATTTGTTACGAAAATCGTTTGGCAAAGCCCGTAGGCAGTGGTTTATTTATTGTGATAACCTGTTATCAAAGCCTATAGACAGTGGCTTATTGACTATAAAAACCTATACTCAAAGCCAATAGGTAGAAGTCGTTTTATTGCTCAAATCCTGTATTGGAATTCTTTTTCCTTTTCTATTTAGTGGTGTGTAGAATACATTATTTTTTTAAAGTAATAGCACTGGCTGGAGTGGCAGTTTTATTGAGTGTTATTTTTGTGTCTGTTCAGGCCTGAATTTCTAGCCCAGACCACCTCCCTGAGTAAGCCTTGGACAGCCTTGTCTTGTGATCTGAGGGCCAAGTGTTTAAGAGATGTACGTGATGCTCAGTTTTGGGTCCACTAGTAATGACATCTGGGGTAAAAGGCTCCAGCTGACATAACTGAGGCACAGTCATCTGCGACTGGACTTGGACTCTGCTGGCCCCCACCACTTCCTACAGCTATTTTGCCCCCTATATACATTTAGGCATTGATGTACGATACAATCACGTATGAATGAAAACTGTGCTAGAGCCTTTCCTTCATTTATGTTACCAAGTAATCCTCGTTGTACACTTGACTCTTCAAGGGTAGCAATATCACAGAGTCATGAGACCCAGGGGCATATTATCAAGCCCCTATCGCCACCACAACGTCACTTTTTGTGACGCTGTGGTAGCGATAGGGTCAGCGCCCTATTACCAAGGCAGCGTTAAACCACATAACTTAACGCTGCCTTGGTAATAGGGCCCCTTTCATGCTAGAATTAGCGTGAAAGGGGCGTGCAGTGGGTGTTGCGGTGGGCGTTCCACCGCAACACCCATTCACTTCGACGCTGCCACCTATTATCAAGAGAGGCGATAATAGGAGGCAGCACTGAAATTAAGACCAGGAAAATCCTGTTCTTATAGGTGGCGAAACGAGGAGAAATGCTTCATTTCTCCTCGTTTTGCTTTTTCCATGTGTGCTGCCTTGTGCAGCACACATGGAAAAATCAAAATGCCAAGGTTTGTTTATGTACAAGAAGGTGTCCCTTCCTGTACATAAACAAACCTGTTTTTAAAAATGCCATTTTGTAACTTATATGTGTGCTGCATGAAGCAGCACACATGTAAGTTAAAAAATGGCATTTTAGGTTTGTTCATGTACAGGAAGGGACACCTTCCTGTACATGAACAAACCTCCCTGCTCGCAGACACCCTTGCACTCTGGTGCAAGGGTGCCTGCGTTGGCGTTAAGTTGTGAGACTTAGCGCCATCGCAGGGGAAAACATCAGGCTGCACCATATCATTGGTAATATGGTGCAGCCTAGCGTTTCCGAAGTGGCGATGAGAGGCGTTAAGCCAAGGAGGCTAATGCCTCTCATCGCCACTTCCTTGCTAATATGCCCCCCTGTACTTTTAAATTTACTTTTTCAAAGCTGTATTTATTATGGCCCAGGAGAATGGTGCCATTTAAACAGTTAGATGCATATCTTGGTGACCTGCTAGTTGTAGTTATTGTTTGTTATGTTATGTTATTTTAATTTATAACATGCAAAAAGCATTTTCAGTCATTTGAAGGCTTTTTGGTAGATGAGGCGAAAAGTTCACAAATGTAAGGTCCTGTGTGCCCCAGTAAGCTTTGTGTACAGTGTACAGTGGCATTGATATGGCATCACCTTCGTTTTCAAGCCTGGGTAGGCGGTAAAAGAGTTTCCTTGAAGCTGAGGTGTAAATGATGTGCAGATGATGTTGCAATAATCAAGGTGCACCATCATCTGGGCTCCCACCAGCACAAATGAGTGGTCTATTCTGAGAAGGGGGAGCAGTTTCTGAACCATGGAAAATAGCAAATTAGTTTCCTTGGTCACAGCATTCGCTTGGGAGCGAGAGGGAGCTCAGTAGTTCTTCACTCTCACAGTTGTGGTAGGAGGTGGACCTAAGTCCAGAGGCTAGGTGAGTGATAATTGGTCAAAGACTGATCCTTCAGTAGACTCTTTCATTTTCCATGAGGTAAGAGAGGAGTATGGACTCTTTGATCCTGACGGGTCTCTTGCCAGCCTTTGAAATTATGTCTAACGGCTTCTCCAAAAAATCTCACATGAATGAGGATGTACCTGGCATAACACAGCAATCTCTCAGTCATGGCAGGACACATTCACTCATCCACCTGCCATGGTGCAATATTAAGAAAGGTTTGCTTTCTGTCAACCATTCCTCTTTGATGCGAAGTCCCCCAGGGTCGGTCCTGCCATTGGTATGTTTTAATCTTTCTCTCTATATATTGCATCGATCCACAGGGGAGCTAATGCAGAGGCAGACTCACTACTCTGTCTTAACAACAACATGCAATCATCATGCCAAGGGTGCACCCTCCCTGGAAAATCCTCTACAGCAATCCAATGTAAACAATGGGCAGGCCACCTCACCATTCCTATCTCCCTGCTAAGCATCCTACTGTCTAACTGTGGTCACCCCAATGGAGATGATTAAACCTTCAGATCCTTCAAACAGTTCTCCATCAACAAAGTAATGCATGAACTCATCTCTCGTCCTGCCAACGCCATGACCAGTGCTAACTCCCTATTAAACCAGTGTTTCCCAAACTGTGGGTCATAACCCACTGTTGGATTGCAAGCCAAAGAAAAATGCTAGACCAACTCCATCAATAAAGCCACCAACAGAAGTAGAACACTTTTCAAGACAATCAACCACTGCATCTACTCATTGTCTGGCCTATCTATCCCACACTTCACGGGCAATGCCATCAACTTCTTATCCAGTGAAAAACAACACCAAGTTTGCTTCTCCTTTTACACCCACCCCTTCTTGTAGAATCTCACAATGGTCAGCCTTCAAAGCCCTGTGTCTCACAGAGCTCACTGACATACTCAACTCACTCAAAGACATGTCCTATGAAGATGATGTCTGACTCTTGTCCTTCATCAAATCTCTCTCCAGGGAGCTTGCTTACTCCTTCTCAGCATTGTCAATGCCTTTGTCACTCAAGGAATCCTTCAAGAAGCTCTCAAGACAGGCCAGATCCTCCCACTCCTACAGAAACCTACATTAGATTCTGATGACCTTGCAACTACCGCCCCATCACTCACATACTGTTCTTCTGCAAGGTCTTAGAAAAAGCAGTCTACACTCAAGTTCAGTATCACATCACTGCTCACTACCTCCTGCATGACTGCCAATCTGACTTCAGATCACTTTGCAGCATGCAGACCATTACCTTACGCATCATAAACGATGCCCTGACCACAGATGAAGATGACCCTGCCTCATGATATTGCTGGACCTCTTAGCTGCCTTCAACAAAGTTGTCCATCCAAACCTAATCTACACCCTGGAACCTTGAATGGGATTCACTGACAAGGTCCTTCACTGGTTCTCCTCCTACCTTTCCAGTAGACACAAGATTGTTCATGTGGGCACACCCAGGTCACAAAAGGTCCTCATTACCAAGGTTCCGTAGTAACTCCTGTCACCTGAAACCTCTACATGGAGCCCCTTACTGATCTACTCTCAGATAACGGTATCAAGATTAACCAATATGCAGATGATACACAACTCTACTGGAAAGCTTCTTCTTTTCCAGACATCCAGTGCCTCAAACACTGCCTGCACCTCATCCAGACCTGAATGTTCAGTGCCTACCAGAAGCTGAACCCAACGAAAGCAGAATTTCTATTATATGCCAAGAACAGCAAGCAAGAAATAGTACAAGTCTGGTTCAATGACATGAACCTTAACAGCTTTGAATATCAACTTTCATTGAAAGACAAGATACTGGGATTCACCCTGGACACCAAAGTCACCCTCAAAGTACACATTGTCAAAAACAAAGACAAACTGGTACCAGCTCTCTCTTATGCCATGCTGGTATAAGACATTATACTACTACAACTTCAGAGGTGCCTGGCAATGCTTCAAAGTTGTAGTGGGGTCCACTCAAGCTAGTTCATCACCCGGATCTGTGTCCCTCCACTTTGTTGTTTTTTCTTTTCTCAGTTTCCTCCCAGGTCGTTTTTGTACTTCTGCTGTGTTTCCACATTCTTACTTTGTTACCTGCCTTGGCATAAAATAGTGTAACATCCTCTTCTAGTCCTGCTGTTATATTCATCTCAAGTATCCTACTTTCTGCTAGTTTTATATGTGTATGCTGCCTTTAAAGAATGCTCTGAGAGAGGAACTCCGCACCTTTCAGCGAGACATCCTTATATGCGCTATTCTGACATCCTGACCAGACGCCTCCTCTGAGACGTGCAGTGCTTACCCATTACCCAGTTTTCCCTTAAGTGGCCTGTTGGACCCCATATTATTCTTAGCGTGTCGTGAAAGGTTTGGGGAGGATTGGGAATCTTAGCAGCCGCCCCTTCAAGCAACCCCTTGCCAGCAGTCTCAAGCTGAGCCTAGCGGGCATTGTAGCCAGGATGACTGTCCCGACTCAAGAATATATATCCTGTCAGGCCTAACCTAAAACGTACTGATGCTGGCAAATTATATTACTGTTGCATAGTCTAAGGGGCACTAAAAGCAGAATGACTGCCTAGACTTCAAGAACAGGGGTGCTATCAGGCCTAGCCCACAGGACACAGAAGCCTGTCTACCCACCTGGCTCTCAAGGTCATGTGCACTGTGAGGCTTAATCAAAGGGGCACTGCAGCCAGGGGGACTGCTCTGATCTTAGGAACACGCGGGCTGTCAGACCTAGTCCAAGATCACTTAGGCTGGAGTGACTGCTCAAATTTCAGGGCATGCACAGTGCCAGGCCTTATCTAATTGGCACTGAAGTCAGGGTGACTGGTCAGGTCTCAAGGACATGCACACTGAGTCCTAGTTTAAGGGGCACTGGAGCCGGGTGACTTCTCAGATCTCAGGGACATACACACTGTGGGTCTTAGTTTGAGGGGCACTGAAGCCAGAATGATTGCCCAGGTCTCAAAGACAAGCACACTGAGTCGTAGTTTAAGGGGCACTAAAGCCAGGTGACTGCTCAGATCTCAAGGACATGCACACTGCCAGGCCTAGTCTAATTGGCACTGAAGCCAGGGTGACTGCTCAGGTCCCAAGGACATGCACACCGAGTTGTAGTTTAAGGGACACTGAAGCAAGGTGACTGCTAGGATCTCAAGGACATGCACTCTCAATCTTAGTTTAAGGGGCACTGAAGCCGGGTGACTGCTCAGATCTCGAGGACATGCACTCTCAGTCTTAGTTTAAGGGGCACTAAAGCCTGGTGACTGCTCAGATCTCAAGGACATGCAAACTGCCAGGCCTAGTCTAATTGGCACTGAAGCCAGGGTGACTGCTCAGGTCCCAAGGACATGCACACTGAGTTGTAGTTTAAGGGGCACTGAAGCAAGGTGACTGCTAGGATCTCGAGGACATGCCCTCTCAGTCTTAGTTTAAGGGGCACTGAAGCCGGGTGACTGCTCAGATCTCGAGGACATTGTGAGAAGTTGGCCTGGTATATGCTGTTCACTAATTAAAGTGGACACCTTGCACCAGAACAATTCGACTCTTATGGTAGATAGGTTTAAGACAACCTTTATAGAAAGCTATCCTAGTTGTAGCTGTGGAGAGCAGCCTTCAGGCTAAGTCTTGAAGGAATGTAAAGCAGCTTGTTTTACCACACAATCTCTTGAATCACCAAATGGAAAGACACCACACAGGTATATATATCAAATATATATGTATTTATTAATAAACACTCTCTACTAATCTCTTTATGAGATTAGAAGTCAGGAACATATGTACAAGTCAAATGTTATCAAAATAAGTTTAGCACAATCGAATATCACAATCTTAGTTTGGCTAGACCTAGGTCTAGGGCATCTAGAATCGAGGGACCCCCAAGAACCACCCCAGGTAGTTGTAGGAGACCCACAGGGGACGGACGCGGTGTCCTGGCACCGGTGCGAGTCCTGTACGAGTCTATGCGCACAGACGCGATTGAGATTTCAATGTTAAAGGTCCCTTGCGTGTTCGAGGCGAACACACCGATCGGTCCTTGTACGAGTCGAAGGACGCGGTTACAGATAGAGTTGCAAGGGAGATGGACGCGCTGTGTCTAACACAGACGCGAACCTTGTGCGAGTCAGCGCAATGGAGATCTCAATGTTACAGGCCCCTTGTGTGTTCAAAGCGAACACCGATCGGACTCAGTACGAGTCGAAGGACACGGTTCTAGATAGTGTTACAAGGGAGATGGGCGCGATGTGTCTAACACAGACGCGAACCCTGTACGAGTCAGCGCAATTGTCGCACTTAGAAAATAAGAGTTTTAGGGCACTTCTAGGGTAGCTACAAGCAAGTCACTTACAAGGTAAGTAGTTCTAGGGCCCACACCCACAGGAGCACCGTAGTGCTGAAGTTACCTCACCCAGGGGAGCCGGGTGCATAGGTGTTCTTTGGTGTCGGGTCGCGGCGTCGTTTTCAATGGGAGCCAGTGAAGACTTGCTGCTTGCGGCGACAGGAGAAGTGTCCGGAGGAATCCAAGCCTGGATGCAGAAGATGGAAGACCTGAAAGCAGAGGGGACAGTGTTCAAAGTCACTTGGCAGTGACTCGGGGCAAGGAAGATGGATGCCCACCGTCGTCGCAAGATTCAGGTCGTTCGTGGGTGCCTTGACTCTTCAGCCACGGGGTCCAGGAGGCGTCGACGACGACCAGGAGCTGGATTCGGCGTGTCCCACAATGTCTGCAGCTTACTGCGGTGTCGGCAACTCGATTGGAGCCAACAAGCCTTAGTAACAGCAAGTCTTGGGGAAAGTGTAAAGAGGCAATGGCGCAGACCAGCAAGGTCTGTGGGACTCACCCAGCGAGGGTAAGTCAGGGCAGGCCTGGAGCAACCAGGGGAGCCCTTTGGTTTCTTTAGAAAGTCTTCTGGGGACCCACAAGCCGGCTGGCAGGGGATCGCGAAGACGCCTCGGGAGGATTCGCTCAACAGGGGCCCACGGTCACTCAGGACATGGTAGGCCTCTGATCTTCGGAGGGATTCCTGCTGGAGGCTAGGACCACACGTGGTCCAAAGCACAAGTTCGTGGAACGTTGTGAAAGGGTTGCACTCGACAATAGTGCACGGTACCCAGGGGTCATGGTTCCTCGTCACTCTTGGGGTCCACTGGCCTCAGCTTCGCTGGGGACTCACGATGGCCTTTGAGAAGTCAGGAAATCTACTTCTTGGGCTGCAGGGACTTCGGACTCTGGCGGGAGCGGTGTAGTTTGCGACCGTCGTTTGTAGTTTTTGGTGCCTGCCAAGCAGGGGAGTCACTCCTTGACTCCAAGGGAGATTCTTCAGTCTTCCAAAGGTAGTGGAACGTCGAAGGTCCAGGATTCTTCTTCAGAGCGTCGTCCAGGGAAATCTAGTTTGCAATGCACAGGTTCCCCCTCTTATACTAAAAGAAAGGGAGGGACTAGCTCTATGACCCTACCTATGCGAGGGTCAGGGGAGTGGGTGGCTACACCCACTTCCCTTTGTCCAGTTTCGCGCCAGAGCAGGGGCAGGTAGCCCCTGAGCCGTTTTGAACTGGGGTATGCACAGAGGAGCCTTCTGCTCCCCCAGTGCAGGACTTCAAAGCACTCTAAGAGTGCACCCACCCAGCCCCAATACACTAAACCCTGTCTGGAAGGTGGTCACACCCCTTGGGACAGGATATCTATTGTTGGGCTTCCTCCACTGCGAGTGTTGGTCATCAGCAGGAGGGCAGCCCAGTGTCTGTGACTGGTGGCATCCATTTTGTGATGCCAGGGCTCTGCAGGATTCTACCGCGTTTCCACAGTAGGTACATGTCTATCCCTCTAGAAGGGTGGGGGGGGTAGTATTCCAAGATGTTTGACACCAAACACGACATGTTTCGATGCAGCCATTCCAAAGTTAGCATTCTACCGCGAGGATATAATGCACTTAAAAGTATATGGTTTAACCGCATCCACAAACAGCCCCAGAGAATGGACTCTGAGAGCTGCAGAGGGGCCCTGCTCAGGCAGAGGCACCCCCTCACATGGAAACTAAGCACCCTGCCCTCAGGATTGATAGGGCCTGCTTTAGGGATGACTGATAAGTCTCAATGTGTGTGCAGGAGAGATATAGGGGACCTATATCTCAGTGAGGGGTGCTAGCACTTCCTCACCCAGGCTGCAGTAGCAGGCCTGTGGTGTCAGATTTAGTCTGCTTCCCAGGGGTGGCATAATACATGCTTCAGCCCCTGGTAGGCCTGTGAAGTACCTATGCCCTTGGTACCTAAGGTACCATATACTAGGGACTCATAAGGTACCACAGTATCCAATCACTAGTGCACCTAGAGTGCACTCCAAATCGTTTAGAGAGAACAGAGAGGCTGGGGCCCTGATTGGCAGGGTCCCAGCCAGACTATAGCCAGAAACCAGTGTAAACATCAGAAAAAAGTGGGGGCAACATAAGAGGCAGATCCTACTCTCCTACACAACCCCCAAACGCAGGGACACTAAACTAACCTTGACCAGTTGAGTCTTCGTGTTCAAAGTGGAAATACCTTGAGAGTCCATCTGCATTGGCATGTTGGGTCCCAGGTCTATGTTCCACTGTATAGTCCATCCCCTGTAGGGAAATGGACCACCTCAAAAGTTTTGGGTTTTCACCTTTCATCTGTTTAAGCCATAGGAGGGGCTTGTGGTCAGTCTGAACTATGAAGTGAGTGCCAAACAAGTATGGCCTCAGCTTCTTCAGGGCCCACACCACAGCAAAGGCCTCCCTCTCTATAGCTGACCAACGTTTCTCTCTAGGGGTCAGCCTTCTGCTAATAAAAGCTACTGGCTGGTCTTGACCTTCATCATTCAGTTGAGACAGTACAGCTCCCACACCCAGCTCAGAAGCATCTGTTTGGACAATGAACTTTTTGGTGTAGTCTGGACTCTGTAAGATGGGGGCAGTGCACTTGGCCTGCTTTAGGTCTTCAAATGCCTTCTGACAGCTAGCTGTCCACTGAACCTTTTTGGCATTTTCTTTGAGGTCAGATCATTCAAGGGGGCACTATAGATCCATATCCCTTGACAAACCTCCTATAGTACCCAGTCAGGCCTAAGAAGGCTCTCACCTGTGTCTGGGTGGTTGGAGCAACCCATTCCATTATGGTTTGGATTTTGCTCTGTAAAGGCTGAACCTGGCCTCCACCTACAAGGTGGCCCAGGTATACAACCTGACTCTGCCCTATCTGGCACTTAGTGGCCTTGATAGTGAGGCCTGCTTTCTGCAGAGCCTCCAAAACATTCCTGAGGTGGACCAGGTGATCCTGCCAGGAGGAACTAAAGACAGCAATATCATCTAGATAAGCTGAGCAATAAGTTTCCATCCCTGTCAGAACTTTATTCACCAACCTCTGAAAAGTGGCAGGTGCATTTTTCAATCCAAAGGGCATCACCACAAAGTGGTAGTGCCCACCAGGAGTCGAAAATGCTGTTTTGGCTTTTGCATCATCAGCTAACCTGATCTGCCAGTAGCCAGCTGTCAGGTCAAACGTGCTTAGATACTTGGCTGAGGCCAAAGTATCAATCAGCTCATCTGCCCTTGGTATGGGATAGGCATCAGTCCTAGTGACTGCATTGAGGCCTCTGTAGTCTACACAAAACCTCATTTCTTTCTTACCACCCTGGGTATGAGGCTTGGGTACCAGGACTACTGG